>VUQR01016869.1:20932-52663 GCA_015108515.1 Hemichromis elongatus
TACCAGTTTTTTGACCAGTTTTCTTCTTTTTCTTCTGGTTTGTTGGTCATTTTTTTTCATATCAACAGATATCCAACCTTCTTGTCTTCGTCTCAGGAGAAGCATTAATCAGAACCTTTGTAATTTCAGCTGGAACTTTGCTTCTTTCCTGTTTTTTTTTTTTTTAAACTCTTATCACATCGGTGGAAACATTTCAGAAAGCTGCACCTGGTTTCCTCTTTGGACACAACTGCTTCAGCTTTTTCAGTTTGACTTTCTCCTGCTTTCTCGTTTTAGAGGTTTGGGCTTCTCTTATGCAACCTCAACACTACTTTCACTGTTGAGGGACACCCATCATCATCTTTACCATCTTTATAACCATCATCATCATTTGTATAACTATGCATGTGACAAATAAAGAATCTTTAATCTTGAATCATGTCTTTACTTTTTTTTTCTTATTTCTTTTCTCTTTTCTCTTTATACGTTAAATGTGCTAGGGCCCCTCCTACATACAGTGTATTTTGTCTATTTTGACCATATATTTAATAATATTTAACAAATAATGTATTATAATAATGTACTGTTTATGACACACCCCTCCCTTTCACAATGGTTCGTTCCACCTGTCCGTCCAAGCTACGGTCGCTAGCATAGCGTCTCTTGCTATGAAGCAGCTCAGACAGTGACAAACGCAGGCATGTCGCATCATACAGGGTATGTTTATTGGGTTAAATTTTATCTGGGAAAAATGCAGAGGGCCCAGAAATGTTGATTTCCATAGGGCCCAGAATTCCTGGCGGCACCCCTGACTACTTTCACCGCTTCGCCTCGAGGTAAACGTGTCTCCCTATATGCAGATTGCAGAAGCCTGCTGGTTGTTCAAGTTCAGGGTAAGAGCATTTCCACACACATTAGTAAATAAAGGCCAATGAACATTTAGCAAGTGCAAAAAGTTATTTGCTGACATTAACCATCTCACTATTATCAATATGTATTTTCATTTATTTGGTTTGTTCATTCCCATTTCTGTGCTACACCAATAAAGAAAACTTTATCATAACAATAATCTGACTCGGTTTAAGACCCTTGAGCTGTGGAACCAACCACTGGCATCTGTTTATGGTGTGATACTTGAATAGGACTTTTTTTTCTCTAATTGAGCACTCAAAGCATCACACACACATTCATATGGCACTTATTTAATTAAGCACCTTCTGTAACATTCACACACTCTCCAATGAATGCATTCAGTTCAGTGTCTTGCCAAAGGATACTTCCCCATGCAGACTAAAGAAGCCGGGCACTGAACCGCTGACTTTCCGATTAGGAAATGGCATTCTTTTATTTGATGATAAGAAGACTTTAGCCTCTGATAGTAGTTAACAAGGCTTTATGAGCCAGTTATCGATATTCGGCCAACATGTGAGTGGATCTCTAAGAAAAACTCTTGGATTGATTGTTTGCCAGCCTCTTACAGCGCTGGCTGCCAGGCTTGCCAGCACAGATGCACACATACACTGATGCCATTTAACCTCAGCTGCTACTCAACCAAATCCAGTCCACTAGATGTGAAGTACAACACTGCTGCATCCGGGTGTAAAACCCATACAACACATGCAACAAAGCTGGAGAGGAAACTGGGAACCAAAAACAGGCTGTTTGTGACAATAGGAGGATCCTGAGGAGCATGCACACGTAAATGCCACAAAGCAGCTGTACAAAGTATCAGCATCCACTGACCTGAGCCCGCGGAGGTTGAGGGACACCCATCATCATCTTTAACATCTTTATAACCATCATCATCATCATCATCATCATGTCTTTACTTCCCAGCGAGAAAACACACTTCCTCTCAGAAAAGCAGAAAGGAAGCTGCCGCTTCACTTTTAAATCTGTTTACACGTTCATGCACACACTCTCTGCGTTGTGCAATAAACACACACACACACACACACACACACTTCCACAGGATCCTAACAGCCAGTCTGCAGGTTGAGAGCAGAGTGCTACAACGAGGCAGACGGACAAGGGAGAGATTCAGGAGGGTGGGACAAAGGGGGGAGGGAGGAGATGGTATTGGCCAGAGGGACACTTGGGAGCCAATGAGAGGGCTGCTCTTACTCCGGTCTGCATTAAAGGGCCAAACAGTTAACATGAGAACCAAATTACATAATTTTCACGTTTTGCCTTTTCAATTCAGGCTACAGCTGCAAAAGTCCAGCAGTTTATTATCAGAAAGTTTTGTTTTAAATTGTTGATAACTAATTAATTGTTAGCCCTCTTAGCCTTTTTTTAATGAAAAATAAAATTCAATCATAATTCGACAACACAACGTTTGATGAGAGTCATCTGTCTGTACTCTGCTCACTAAGCCAGAGTGAGAATGATAAGGATCCTTGTACCAGTGGGTCAGTGACACTGATGCTGTGTTTGTGACAGTGGCAGGTAGAGTGCTTACAACGATTTTCCTTGTCATATGTGGTAGTTATTTAAAGTCTGAATGCCTAAAATCACCACACCTAAATCTGCACTGCACAGCCCATTATTGTGTTGAGACACACAGGTCATAATATATTATCCAGCTCCACCCTTTTGACCTGAAAACCCCAGTTTTTACCAGAACACTGAGCACTCAGAGCAACGGGAGAACCAGTTCAGGTTTAAGCCGTATTTCTGTTGTTTTACAATGCATTATATTCAACTGTGATGTTAAAGCCAACGAGTATGCCAGGATAGTGGCTGCAGCACAACACATCTCTGCATCTTCATCAATTTTGTTTTACATAAATCTTTTCATTTACATCAAATTTCCACAAAACACCTTTGACTGACACCAGCTGTTGGAAGAGGCAGAGAAGCATAAAACACGCATCCTGTTTCAAATAACAAATACCAATATAGCTTCATATTTATGTTTTTTTTCCACAGGTTTCTATTCTGGTAAAATACATTTATGTGAATATCAGGATTCAGACACCAGCAAAGAATTTGTAGAAGCACTATCACCTCAACCAGATGCTTTTTCCTTTTTACTGCATGTGGAAATTTCTGCTGGGCTGCAAATACAGTGTGTCCTTTCACACCTTTCAAACCTTTGCCAGCCAATGAGAGCGCATTATTAGGACGCGCTAGTATTCTTTGGATGACACCAGCTTCACTGTACTTTTCCATTTTGAATGAAATATGTGTGTGGGTTTGTATAAAAATGTGGGTTTTTTTAGATCTTCAGAAGATAGCACAGCCACCTGCACGAGCACATTTTTCTCTGAGTGAACGAGAAATTGTTTCAGGCTAAACCAGTAAAAAAGAAAAAAAGATTTCTTGAAGCAACTGTGAGTAAAGTTGAAAGCCTGAGGAGCTATCACCCGGAACAAGCAGTGACTCATTTTTGACATTCCAGAAAAGGACCAAAACATTCAGACTCCCACCCACATGTGAGCCACTGCAGCACACACGCACACACACACACACACAAACACATGCACACAAAGCTGGGCAGAAAGAAACACAATGTGAGCCTAAACTGCAGCATTTCTCTATAGAGTCTGGTGCATGTCACTTCAGCCCCTGAAGGCACAAACTAGCCCTTAAATTTACAGTGCTTATGATTTATTTCCATCCCGCCGTATTTTATAATCTCACATTAGTAGTTAATACATTTTAGTGCTGGGTTTTTTATGAACTGATCAATGTTTACTTAAAGCCTGAATGAGAAACAATGTTTTATCCAGATTAAGTTTAATGATTAAGACTTTATAACCCGAAAGACAGATTTGTCCAAGATTATCTTAAGAGAATTAGAGAATCAAAGGCACATAAAAAAAAGGCTGACAGCCAACTAATGAACCAATGACACAGCATTCTGAGTTTACACAGTGACACAGAGATACAAATCTAAAAGTAGTGGTACTGCGACAAAGTGAAACCTGTGCAGCCCGATAAGCATTTCCCGTCGTAGAATGTTTATAAAGGATGCCCCCAGCTCTACACAAGGTTAATTATTGCAATCTCTAATTATTCTGTTTGTTTTTGGAGAGTTTTTAAGTTGCAAAGCTACTCAAACACAGCTAACATGAATTTCATACACTCTCAGGTTATTTTACACCGTTTAATAAACGTGGTCCATATCCATGTTTGAACGTCAGCAAGACAGATGCTACACTGACTCGCTGTACCATCTTGTGGATTACAGTGGTATTACATGATGATACAAACCTATCCTAGTTTAACTTTAGTTGATATCTCAGCAACACATGACATCACAGTTTCTTCGTACTTGAATGGTATTTTAGGTAATGTAGCTTTTGCAAAGTATTTTAAACAGAAAATGTTGACTTTAAGCCTCAAATCAGTAAACCAGTGACGTCAAACCATCTCTTTTCTCGTTTCCATGAATCGTAATTTTGGTGACAGATAAAAACATTCTTATGAAAGTAGCTTTGAAATTAATAAAAAAAATATTTAAAAAGAAAATCAACTGCAGTTTTAGTAACATGATGTTAAACTAAGAGCGTGTAGCTATTTTAACCTCGTCTTTTTAATAAGTATGTAGGGCAGCAGTCGCGCTAAAACACTTTTTTGCAGAGGTGTCACGTCAGCTGCAGAATTTGCAGAGCTGAAAAAAGAAGTGAGAAAAGTGACAGGATCCTGTGAAATGATCTTGTGAAACCAAGGCCTCTGAAGAGGCTGAACACTGTTATACTGTAGCCAACACAGAATAATGAATGTGTATGAACCAACTACATGGTTTTAAAATAAGAAACCGACTGAACACAACCTGTCTTAAAAAGGTCATTAACAAGTTACAATAAAGGAAAACACCGGGCATGATAACAGGTCTGTGTGTAGAGCAGCCCTGGCATTGCATGCTGCTATTTTCTGATGCAGCTCAATACTCTGACAGCTCGTCCTTGTAAAAGATGATCATTAGGCGGCAACGGCTCCACTATTACTCTTAGCTGACACGGTGATGATGTTCCTGGCTGAACTTACAGGCCATTAAAGACACCCAGCTCCTCTCAGAAACACTTTGATGGAACACAGCCTTAACTCGTAGAGAGGCCAAGGCATACCCTGAATCCCTATCTGAGCTAAAACAACCTCTTTTAATTTGACAGTTTATTTTTTTTTTAGGATAAAAGAAAGGTGAAAAGCCCTTTTGCAGCATGTAGGGTTTGGGGTAGGTGGTGGATGTCTGCACTGCTTAGCTGTGTTTAGCTACACACAAGGAAGTTGCACATTTTCCCCCTTATTAACATATTCACTGTCACTGAGAGCCATTAATGTGTCACACTCTCATAATTCCCTCCAATCCAGGAACTTCACAAACGGGCTGGGGTTAACTTTGAAAAACTCTTTTTTAAAGATATCTGTCAAACTAGAAACACAGTAAATGACCACTACATTCAAAATGCGCTGTGTTGTGCAGTTTCACATTTTAATAATGAAATAGGGTTTCCTACAGTTTACTAAAAGACTGCAAAAAAAAAGCACACTGCACACCAAGACATAAAAATTAAGTGGTCTTAAGAGCAATATAAATAAATAAAATAAAAATGAACAAACATGAATGTGCTTTTTATTTTTATTGCTTGGTGGAAAGACAAAAAACCCTCACTGACCAAATTTTGTGCACTGCATGTGACAAATTCATTAGACCCGTCCACATGAAAAAAAAAATGCTGAAAGACAAACAAAAAGCATCTTGAAGGTTAACGGAACCCTTTCACAATAAAGCAACTAAATCAAACCCCCTGTGTTTAGGGACCTGGGTCCAGGAGGGGTTTTTTGCTCTTTCGGGTCAAATATTATGACGTTATCATGTTGCCTAGCAACCAGAACAGGCTATCACCACTTTCAACAGGCTACAATGACCCTTTTTTTGCATTTGTGCACTTAAAATACCTTTAAAAATAATTTTAAAAGTATCATATCATTTTAATTTAAAGACATTAACATCTTGTTTATATTGAAAATCCAGAATTACTCATCACATATGCACAGGCATGTAATAATAATGATAATTCCATTCCAATTTAATAATTAATGGCTGTGTACCATGCAGGGTTTGGTTTGTCATTCTCTTTGAATTAACAATAGGACAATAATAGTATTCCATGTGCTGCCGCTGCCTTTGGTTTCTGTGTTTCCCTGTTTGTTTTCTATTACTTTTAATGGTTTTAAAGATCATAATGTTGAAATAAGGCAGCAGTTCTCTTACTGACTTTCCAGCATGCACGTGGAAAGTCCTGTTTTGGGAATCAGAGCCTCTTAGCGGTCTAAAACAGCAACCCGGTAAAGTGATTTCCTTCCACAAAGCACATGCCATCCTGTAATTACTGGGTAGAACTGATGCAGGAAGCTCAGCTTCTCCGTGACTCAGAGACAAAACAAAGAAGGTAATAAAAAAATCACACTGTTATACACAGACCCACAACATGGTGCTAATTACACTTTACTGAGAGAGGACTCAAAGAAAAGCTTTTAAAGTGGCAGAAGAAACACAGCAATGTTCACTAAATGTTACGAAAATGAAGACAACACGACAGTGACACCTAGTGGTCAGCTCTGACAGCTGCATCACCTGCACACACACCTGAGCAACATACTGACACATATCATTACACACATCTCCAGGACTGCACTGCTGTGATTCCTTGTTATCAGTATGTTCTAAAAATCACATGAAAACTCATCAGTTACTTTACAAAGTCACAACAAGAGCATTAACAGGAACTACAAACAGAGATCAAATTTCTTCCATAAAAGCTTCTCTTCACTGACTCCCCATTAGACCCAGAACTGAATTTAAAGTCTTGATTAATCAGGAGTCAGTCACCTTCTCTACCTTAAAGATTCAGTTTTCCTTTTCAATAGAACATCTAGTTAGGACTGGGTCAGGTGACTTTATCCCTCAGTTATTCTGCTATGTGTTCAGGCTGGTGGATGAATTCTCATCATGTCCCTGCTGAGCACTTCGCTCCTTTTTATCTGCCTCCCATGCATGAGTTTCTTCTTTTGTGGTCTCTAATATAAACTATGACATCTGGAGGGAATAACTCAGCATCCCCGGGGGGAGCTACAAAACATTGCTGGGCAAAAACATGTCGTATTAGCCTGCAGCGAGTTTGAAATAATGGATCTGAATTCTCACATTGTCCCATGAATGTTGAAGCTTTTGTTAGAATAACAGACTAACTATATGTTTTAACCAGGCTTGACAGAACAGGACAGATGGAACCGATATTGTGACATTTGTCTCAGAGGAGGTCAGATTAAAATCCACAAACTCTGCTGGTTACAGGTTACGTTATTTGAATGTAGGCGTCCAGTCTCACTCACTAGGGAGTGTCCCTTTTTTCTGTCCGTCTGTAGTTTCCATCATTTTTCCACAGAAATCTGCACAGCTTATGACTTTCTGCTGACTCAGTTTCCCCTTTTAAGCGGTAAAAGGCCATAACATGTTAACCTGTGGCTCACCCGCGGCTGTAGTCTTCACCGGCTTTCTTCACTGCCATCAGCTAAAAAGCCAGACTTTAGAAACGTGTCAGTCCTGCCGTTCTTTTGTAAACTGAAGCTAATCAAAGTGGACAAGGAAGAAAACGCTCACATATAAAGCAGGATAACTGGTTAATCTGTTGATAGAATTGAGTTAAACAGCAGCACAGAGCCAGAGTGCATCAGTCGACTTGAGTTTTATTAACACGTCGCTCCCTTTTATTTATCAGAGGTCGTCTGCTTTTCCTGCTAAATGCTAAAAAACTATCGAACATGTGCCTGTTTGAGCTGATTTAACACAACACACTGGTAAGTCTGCACCATCGGATCACCATTATTACTTCAATAACTATCACTGTTGTGATAAATGCTTAAATGTTTAGAGCCAGAAAGCAAACAAACAAACAGCAGACTGTCTCATTTAACGTTTGCTCTGGGGCCGTTTATGACCTCACTAAACCATTTCCTGGTGAGTTTATGATCGCAATCAGTAGATTTGGGTGTTATTACTCAGCGTGTTGTTTGTTTTGTAAAATGTGGTCCCAATGGAGTCAAAAAGCAGGTTAGAGCAGAGCACGCTTCTACAGCACGCAGCGTCAGATCCAGCTTGCTCTGCTGAAGTCTGATTTTCAAATATCTCCAAATGAGGCCTTTACTGCAGCTACGTCCATCAACTGTGTCCATGTCACAGCCAAGGGTCTTCAGGCCTCATGGTGAAAAAGAGATGCCTCTCTTTCTCTGTGTATTCCAGGTCTACTATACCTGAACAGCATCTGCCAATCAAAACTACATATTTTCTTTTTAACCTCTTCTTGTTTGTGTGCCACAAACAAAAAGATAAATAAAACCAAATATTTGGTTCCTGCAAACTTGGGAGCACGAAATTGTCCAAAATGTCTTGATATGCTGAAGCATATCACTGAATCTAAGGGGCTGAGCCCAACATGTAAAAAAAGAAAGGAAAAAACTCACACTAAACTCCTGTAGTCAGACAAGTACTGGTCTCCTGGCAACCGCCAAACCCAGACTCATCCATCAGACTGCCTGACAGAAAAATGAGATTCGTCAGAGAACACGTCTCTAGTCCTGTAACAGCACGTTTTACATCTCTTGATCTGACACTTTGCGTTGCCGTTGGTGATGTAAGACTTGGATGCAGCTGCTCGGCCGTGGAAACTCTTGTGCTAATCTGAAGATCAAGTTTGGAGGTCTGTAGTGATTGACTGTAGAAAGTTGACAAACTCAAACCTGCTCTGCAATTTCATCACTTCGTGACTGTGTTGCTGTCATTCCCAGTCGCTTGCACTGTGTTATATTACCACTAACAGCAGACCGTGGAACACGTAGCAATGAGGATATATGATGACTGGACTTGTTCCACTGCTAGCATCCTATCACGGTAATAAGCTGAGCTCCTGAGAGCGATCAAACTCTTTCACAGATGTTTGGAGAGGCAGTCTGCATGCTGGCTTTTATACACCTGTGGCCATGAGAGTGACAGGAACACCTGAATTCAATTATCTGGATGGGTGAGTAAATACTTTTGGAAATGCAGTGTTGATTGTTTGAGCAACATCAGAGCGCTCAGATGAACACAAACTGCATCTGGGCTCAAAGTTGCAACACACTTCCTTTTTCTTGCAGTATAAATGTGTGTGTGTGTGTGTGTGTGTGTGTGTGTGTGTGTGTGTGTGTGTGTGTCTTATCAGTGGAGTAAGAACCAGTAGGAAAGACGCCCGATTTGTATCTGTCCCTTTCAGCGTCAGAACACTCAGCGTTTCTTTCTCAATAACACTTCTTGTCAGCGTCCTTCACGACTATCACATGATCATAACCTCCTAACACAGATCATGAGAGCTCACCAGCCAAACCAGTGGCACAACGGAGTGTGTGTACAGCTCGACTTACTAAGACATGCTAGGCATCCAGCTGACACTCCCACAGCAAACTGAGTCACCGTCATGCAAAGGATGAAAAAAAAACATTTCAGATGAAGTTGTTAAAGCTCCGGTCAAAACCGAAGGGAAATAACTGGATTTCATCAGGATATCTGTCGAATAGATCTTCTGTTTGACAGAAAACTGCTCAGAAACTACCAGCCTGAGTTATTTTTTTCAGTTTAGCAGTTAAACATAGGCCAGTGATTCATTTTATGACACTACTAAACATTTAAAGAGGATTAATTTTGCGTTTTCTTATTTTCTGTTGCACTGTTACGGATGCTCATATTAAAAATGCCCACAGTCAGCCAGTTAGGAGCACCGAGACAATAAAATCAGCAACAGAATAATAGTTTACAGATCAAACGTCTTCAAGCTTCTCCAGTTATTTTTAGTTAACTGTAAAAGGAGTTACATCAAACACAAAGGTCCCAAAATAGAAAGAAATCACCAGGCTGAAACATACATACTTTCCCGGTTTGCACAATGAAACGCGTGACACATGTGCAGTTTCAGTAAACGTGTGCGTGTGCAGTTTCTCAGTTCGGCTTGATGCGCAGGAGTTAAACTCATGTTAGTAAAACGCATGTAGCCCAAGCTCATCCTCTAAACCATCAGTTTATATATTTGATTAACAGCCTAAAATACCTCCCAGTTTTTTCACATTACAAAGAAATACTGCTGCACTTTTCTTCACCTCACACTCAACAAATAATAAATCAGTGAAATTAGAGAACAAGCACAGAACAAGTAAAAGCAGAAGTTATTTGTCACTTCAGTCAATAACTTGCATTGTTTAAAATAATATAAATAAATAAATGGATATTTAATGCTCCATCTGCTCCATGTGACTGATGACCATGAAAATATATCTCCCTTTGTCATTTGATCGTTCGGGTTAGTTGTTTCTTTAATCTAGAGGCTCAGATTGGACCGGGCTGGTTCAGGCACCCGGTCCAGCGTATGAAGAACTAACTGCTTAGCATGGACCAGTTATTTTGTCTGTCTTGTCTTTGTATTGGCTTAAAGTCATTGTGAGGTTTATTGTTACACCTGCAGATACAACACATACAACACAAAATCAACAATCTGTTGGTCTGCCTGGTATGGATGGCCTGGGATGGAGTCAAATTCCCAGCTTGAGTTATTCTTTTAGTCAGTCTACGGCTACAGTTTCTAATAACGAGGTCGGTGCGTGTACAAATACTCCCTGGGAGCCAAAAGCTCATTTTTCAACCTCCTCTGAAAACTTTTCCCTTGTCTGAGCTCTGAAGGATGTCAGTGAGGGAGGTTATCCTTTATGCGGCAAACTCAGGCTCCACCCACCCGTTGCTCAAACCTTCTACTACGAGGAGCTAAAACAGGCAGATGATGAACTGCATCAAGGCTCAGTATTAGATTAGAAAGATTTATTTTGAAGTGTGAACCACGCACCAAACCACACTTCAAAATCATGCAAAGCTACTCTAGTGGAGTCCACGAATAAAAACGTAGAGCAGAAAACGAGCACTGGAAGCATAAAATCTCCAAAAATCTTTTTTATTTTCAGTACAATAAGAATCTAAAATAACAGAAATCATTAAGGAGTGAGCCTTTTTAAAAGGAAATCCTCCAGATGACCTTCTGTGTTAACCCTCTGTTAGCCTTACAGTTATCTGTATAACTAAATGGTAGGTTAGAAAGTTTTCTGCATGTTTGTTGCTTACAGGCAAGAAGATTAAAAAAGGGTAAAATTGATTCTGAAAAATAGTCGCTTTAAATTAATCTATTAAATATATGCTAGTGCAGTTCATCCTTCTTTTTTTTTAAATTATACGGCTGAAACACAATATAAAGAAATGTCAGTACTTTAAATGTTTTAATGGCACCATCCTTCTTTCCTCTCATTTCCAGAATCATAGAGACCTGCTGCCGCTGGCGGTTTGTCTTGTGTTTGTTAAACACCTTCAGCTTTACTGAAAAGCAGATTAATGTCAGGAGCTTCAGGCGAGTCCCTGATTTCTAACAGGTTTGCTCACAGCGCTGATTAAACCTTCCTCTGATGGCTCACTGCAAACAGACACAGGCCACATATTCTTTCACGGTGATTAGATTCTCCTGGAAACACCAAATAACTGCAGCGCGTGTAACCGAGGGCTCTTCAGATTCGACTTGATGGCCCTCATGGGACTTAATTCAAGTCGACACGCTCCTGGGGTGGCGCTCAAGCTCGCGACCTTTCAGCTACAACATCATCTCTTTAACTCTGAGACACAGTCATGTCATGTTTAGGTAATAAATTCGAATTTGTTTTTCCCCGTCTTAGCAAATTCAGTGTGCTTTAGCCAAACGCAGACATGACTGATTGTGACTTGACGGGCAGCTCTCCTTCAGGGATATTCTGACTGGTCGCTAAGTCCCTACATGGAAGTCTCAACACTTGGCAGCCATGTTTAAAATGTCTCTGGGCAGCTATTTGAAGCTTTGATCTAAATGAATAGGGAGGAGGCCATTTTTCTCCATCTTTCCCCTTGGAGCAATCTTCATCTTGGTCCTTAATCCAACCACTATCATCAGTATCAGTATCATCTGTATCAAAGACAGTACTTGTGTAAATCCTGGAGATTTTAATATTTGAACTACATTCACTTTTTTATTTTTCTGGGCCTTTTGTTCCAGTGAAGAGACAACATGACGTTATTGGAGACGACAGAGTGCTTCCAGCTTTGTGTCGACAGTCTTCCCAGTGCAGCCATCAGACGCACAGCGAGCTCCTTAAAGAAAAGCTTTGCCCAGTTTGGAGCAATGGAGTGAAGCAGAGCTGTGACCAAAGACTGTATATTAAAGATGGGTGCAGCCGCTGTCACTTTACTCACTACTATATCTTATTCTGAAACCATGGAGCGCTTTCGCCTTTGTCATCTTGTTGTTCTGAAACCCATCGTGCTGAGAAAGCGCTCACAGGCCAATGAGACCTTTACTACCAAGACAAGCATCACGATGTGTTAATAAGCCTTTAAAATAGCAACTGAAGCCATAAATCCATAAGATATTTCCTGATGTCATAAATCAAGATGGATCATTTTCTCACCGACTTCTATACAATCTGACTGCTTTTTGCAACTAAAGCAGCCGACACTTCAACAGCAACACTAACTCATTTTCTAATGTCATTTATGGATTTTTAAATATTTAAATTACACTCAAAAGCTTTTCCTCTATTTTGCAAGATATTTAAAGAAAAGCATTAAAATTATAATGTAATTTTTCTGAAAATAATTCTACACACAGAAATCAACTATGGGCAAAATAAAATAAATGTTTAATTTATTTTAAATTTAATTAATTAGATTAGAAATAAATCAGAATATTGCTAAGCTATACTTTTAATTAAATAAACAAAAAAAATGAATAGAAAGAATCCCCTTAAAATGCACCGAGCGTAAGTATTAACCAAATAAAATAACACAAAAGATTTAATAAACTGAAAAATGACTTAAAAGTGAGAAAAACTGTTAATTGGCTAATCAGCTGATCCATGTGTGCATATTTTTGCCCCATGTTATCAGCTCCCTCCCTGCAGTTGTTTTTGTGCCAGATGTAGTTGAACTTCAGCAGCTGTATCTTACTGTACTTTACTGTATCTGTCTTCGGTTCTGCAAAGTCATGACATAGGTACTGATAATATTCATTAAAGGCTGGACCAAACCCACTGCTCCCAGTGCCCCTTGAGCTCTCTATCAGCATGAGTGTGTGTTGGCTGGAAAAGCACACACGCGCCCACGCCCACAAAGTCAATTAAGCACTCCCCACACTGTGGACTGTGTTTTGCTGGAAGCGCCATTAAACAGGCATATCCTACCTGCGTACGGACCAGTCCTATTAGTCAGCCTGGACGGTCTCCATGGAAGCGAGCGCGAGAGTCAACTTTGCTCCGTTTAAGTCAGATCAACAAAAATAAAACAGCCTCCAACACACTAGAAGAGCAGGTCTGTGCGAAACAACACGCTTACACACAAGAAAAGAAATCACATGTCACTTTTCCCGCACTCGTCTTCAGACTTCCTGCGTAGGCTTCCTGTCCATTTCATCGCATCCTAGCAGTGTCTCAACACACTTCATCACTGGCCTGAACTGTAAACTTTGTTGCCCCACAGCACAGTCTTGCAGCAGCAGCACTGACAGTTAAACTCTGCAGACCTTCTGCACTGTGAAGCCTTAAACATGGGCAGAACTCAAAAAAGGAAGGTGATTATGGAAAAGATGGTGAACTTAAAAGTTAAATGAACTATTTTGATTTCAAACTCCAGGTACTGTTTGAAACACTTATATTACCTCTCTAATAATCAAGTAGGGTCATTTATGGCTTGCAGATGGTTCTGTTTGTTTAACACTGAATGTCATTTATGCATCGGTTTAGCAGTCACCTTCTGCAGCAGTAAATCTTTCTAATTCAGGTCCATCATCCACAGGTCACAGCAAGGTATCACAGTCTAGTCATGAAATGTAGAAACTTTAAAACAATCTATATATAGTATCATGTAAATACATCTTTACATATAAATATTCTTGAAACACCAACAATCGAATTCCTATAGAAGCACCTTACAGCTGGCCTCATCTTTTAACCCACTTGCAGGTTAGAGAGGAGAAGAGCTCAAATCGTTTCTCCTGATATTCTGCTCAGCTCTGATACTATCCCATTTAGTTTTTCCAGCTACACAAACAGCAGCTGGTCCGCTCAGGCAGACACGAGAAACTCGTAACTCTCTACCTGCAAAAGTCATACCAGATTCACTCACGATGCTGTTACTGCTTCATTATTATCAGCTGACACACTCGCTCTGGACACTGCAGCACTGCTGAAAAAGTGCCGACTATATCAGACATGCAATCTGTTTGTAAAGTGATGACGTATCGACCCCGTTTCCTGCTTTGATGAGGCTTTCGTCCCGTGTCTCTCATTTTTCTGAGCAAACATGGACTTCCAAAACCTGTTTAGTTATTCTCAGTGTCTCAAGCCTTTTATTGGGATTATTTAAGAGCAGCACATCTTTAAGTTTCTGAAAACTCATCGTTTCTCTTACAGCATCAAATATTTGTCCAGCGTGGACATTATTCTGAGGATCAGAACTTTTTCATAATTCAAATCATGCAGCAACATATTAACGACTGAGCTTGTGCTGTGGGTGGACCTCAGACACTCTCTTGACTCAAGTTTGGTCCTTTTTCAGGGACCCTCAACATGGACTTTTAATAAGACAAATTTAACCCTGATCCTCTGCTTTAGCTGTGCTAATATGTTAATATCAGCCTAAATGCAGCACTGTAGCTACATCACGTACACATCATAATAGGCCACCTAGCCCAGCTTCACCAGCCCCCCAAAGCCCTTCTACCCGTGTGTACATCCAAAGTTGCATATCTTGCATGTACATACCTACTTTAAAATCTACCTTCTGACTTAGCTAAAGCTCATAAATCCTCTTTTTCCATGTATCTCTGGATGTTAACCACCAGAGAGAAAAGGCACACCGATTACTTCATTATAGCTGAACATTCAGGCACCTCAGTGTTTGACTGATTTTGAGGACTAATGGAGCATTTGGACTGGGAATGGTTAAAATCTTAACAAGCGCATACTCACATTTAAGCAGGGTTTAAATGTGTAAATGTCTAATCTACAAGAAAAAGAAATCTTTAAGTTTACACAAACCAACTGGTTTGATTTCTCTGAGCATGCGTGTTTAAAGTGTGGAAGCTATCACTTAGGGTACCTAATAAAGCGCCAGCTGAGTGTGTATGTATGATGTTGTCTTACAGTGCCACATAAGCTGATACATGTGGAAAGAGACACGCAAACAAGAAGCAGAGAGGGTAAACTTTAGCGGATGGCGAGTTGTGTTACACACTGACTGATATGGAGGAAGTGTTTCACTGCAATGTTAGTCGACGGCTGAAAAAGGAAGGAGCGCGCAGTGACAGGTCGGCGGAGTGACGCACCGACACGCCGCAGCTGCAGCAGCTGCTCGCTCCTCGGTACAGGTTTGACCCGTTTCCCGTGTTTCCCTAAAAACGTTGCCTGAGCTCTCCCTTCAGGCAGCGTTACGCTCCGTGGATCTCTTCGCTCGATTCAAACGACACTGACAGCAACACATGGTTCGTATGTGCCCGCTGCCTGGCACTGCGGCGAACAGGACGGATGCCAAGACATGCCAAAAAATCCAAAACAGCGCATCCGCCCACGTCTACACCGCGCTTCCACTTCACCACATCAAATTTTACGCGCAAAGCCACGGCTCCACTATTTACGCACCTGCGCGACCACAACAGTAGTAAACTTTGCCGACAGTGACAGATTTAATCTCACACAGAAACATCTGGATGAGGCACAAGCGACACAGCTGGACGAAAAAACGGAGGCTGAGAGTTCCTCTTACCTCCTGATGCGATGTGAAGGGACGGCAGCCGGAGATCAGCTGTGGCGCGACGAGCCGGTGACCAAAACCCACCAAAGTGTTAGCACCCGCAGCAAAGACTAACAACACGACTTCCTGTTGAGATCCTGTCAAAATAAAATCCACACAAGCAGGACGGAGCGCTTTCTTCATTTATTTCCGTCTTGGTAACATAAAGCAACGCGACCAGCTTTTATTAGATATTGTATTACATATGGAGATAAACAAACACTGGTATGCACACTTTAACCGCATAAAAGTAAACTACTATGGTATTTGTTATAAAAAATAAATACATCTAAAATAAAATACTGACTACCAGAATGCAACTAAAGCGATGTTTTAATGACATTTTAAATCAATTATATTCATAGTTACTAAAAAAAAAAAAAAAAAAAAAAAAAAAAAAAAAAATTTGTTCCAATAAAAAAAAAAAAAAAAATCTGATTACACTGGAATAAAAATGCCTGCTAGCTTTATACAATATTTTTGCTCATATTATGGAACATTTACAATTATTTTGACTAAAAAGGGATTAACGTTTTCTAAAACTTACTGAAAATAGTCAACAGGGAATGGAAACACATGAGAGTACCATTACACAGACACTGGTCAGCTAAATCATCAATATTAATTGGTTCAACCATTAAGAATTAAAAGCTGGGAACTGAGACTTGACTCTTGAAACTAAAGAACTTGACCCATAGCCATACAGACAACACTAGAAACTACCTTGAGAACCGGCTGACATGAACTTTCAGCCTTTACCCGTGAACTGGCAAAGGTTCGTTTATGAAGGCAATTTAACATTAAGTAACTAGAGAGCTGTACTACATCCTGCATGTAAATAAATGTCAGCACTGTGTCTCATTCCATTGAAGCAGACCTTGAAGACTCTAAGAGCGTTTTGCCTTGGTGGTGGTGATGGAAGTGTTCTGGTCTGAATCAGTGAGACTGGCGTCACAGGGAGGTGATATGCAGCCAAATATTTCATGCAGAGGGGGAAAAAAAGAGCAAGTGTGTTTGTCTCTGTTCCTCTATTAATAATACTGCTGTAAGAAAAAGTTTGTTTTTTTTTATTCAAAATGAGGAGATGAGGACAACAGAGAGGAAATACAATGATTTCCACCAACATTCCTATTTTTGTAACCTCCTTTGTAAACTATTAGACCCTTGAGTAGGCCACGCAGCAAGGTGGCACTGAGTGTTCTTCACAGTGATGGAAAACTCTGATTTACACGCTGTTCATCACAATGAAAGCAAAATTGGCTCTCTAGTTGGACAGACACTTGAAAGCTTACACTGGAAAAAAAAAAAAAGCAACAAACTTCTGCATCCAGGTCTGTAAGCATTTTTGATAAAACAATGTATACAGACATCTGCTGCTATTCTTTTTCTTCAGGTCTTCTTTTGATTCCTGTTGATTAACTTCCTAAACTGAGAGCATAAGTGAGTCATTCACACGAGGAAACCAGAGGAAGAGGAAGACAGCTGCGGGTGTATCATGCCCCTGAAGGTGTTAAGTAGTCACAACCCTGTTCAAAGGATTTAGTCTAGTAAAAGAAAACCATCGCATGATCACACTGTGGCTTAGGGACACGGCCCGAAGGTTTTGGTGTTATTTTTATCCTTCATTTACCCGAATCAGTCAAATTCCCACTTAGCAAGTTTAAACAGATATCAAAGCAAGGTTTTATGCAACATAGTTTAATTCTATTAGAATCCATGGAGATATCATTCTTCTGAAGAGAAACAGAAAAACATTAAAGACCTACGCAATGTTTCCATCGAAAAACAATTCCTAGAAAGTCCAGAACCTTCCCACTCTACTGCCTGCCCCCACCCACGGTCACTACAAGCTGCTGAGGAAACCAAGAGGCTTTGTTTCCTGCGGTTCACTCCACAGCTCTGCTGTGGGCGTTTCCCAAAAATGACCAGATGCGTGGAATTCAAAGGAAGACTGGCACTGTGCCAGGGAAGGGGTTTGTGATAGGAGTGCGGGGGGGGGCCTTAAATGAAGGCGGGAAAGGGGAGAGGAGGGAAGCAGGACATGGTACAGCATTCCTGGAAAAATCCCTTTGCTTTTGGCTACTGTTCTTCTGGATGACACGCAAGCATTCATCTGACATCGTTCATGTAAACAATGCAGCGTGACTAATCAGCTTCTTTGGGGCATTCTGTTCAGCATGAAGTGAAAGTGAAAATAGTTGATGTGCACATGTTGTTGGAAGAAGTGTTTCTGCAATGGATTATAGGAAAGATCCCCACAACCGTTTCCATTATTCTTACAGAAAAGGACGTAACTTTGATGAAGGAGGCACTCTTCTGGAAAAACAAACTAAAACAAAAATTTCCCCATCCTCCACATAGTGCATAAAATAATGTGAATGCTTTCCTACTAAATCTTTATCCTATTTAGCCAAATCTGAAGGTATTGTAAAACAGACATGACATTTTAAGAACACTTAAAAATGTCAGTATATCTTTCAGTACATTCTTCAGTACAATTAGAGATTTTGGCAGCTTCACTAAAACTGAATGGAAAACCTGCACAAAACCACAGAGTGGACATTAATGTGCCTAACCCAGCTACAGCCAGCAACTGCTTGGCAACCAGCCTGGGATCAGTAGTTACCAGCGGGGTCAATAACTGCCCACAACGCCTGATAACTGGACAGGAAATTCCCACTTTCCCCAAGCACTTTCCCTGGGAGTTGCCAGAAGGTCACCAAAAGGTCTCTAGTCAGTCTTAGCCAAGCAGCCTAATAATCTCTTGAACCCTAATCTGAGAAGATGGTAAGGTAAGTAAACACTCTGAATGGGTTACCTGCTGAAACGCCATCTCCAGAAATTGCGTGCAGAAAATTATAAGTATTATGTGTGTAATTTCACTACAACTCCAACACATGCAATTATTTAATACATTCTTATCAGTTCACCAATGGATGACAGCCCGAGGTAATTCAACACAATCCCCCTCTGAGAGTATAATTTTCCACAGTGCAAAGAGCAGAGTGATATAGTCAAGATATCATTGCAGGGTACTTCACTTTATTATTATTTCTTTATATATGACGGTGTCATCACTTGGTTTTGGCTGCTTATCTAATACCTTGTGATAATGTAAAAAGGCCAGACTGACTCCAGACCACCAGCCCTGCATTGAGACATTTGATAAACACCAGGCAGATTTCCAGTGAGTCATTAGCTTCTATCACAACATAGAGGGGAGCATAGCAGGCTTAATGGGGAGGAAATATGAAACCAGACGTGCATGAGTAAAAATGACGCACAGCACACCCAACAAGGGAAGGGCAATAGACCCAAAAGAGTTAATTGGATGCACTCACTGGAGCCTTAATCCAAATGTGAAATGTATATACAAGTCATGCCAACAGACTTGTTTTATGATTAATGTTATTCTGAGAAAAGATCAGCATTGTTATAAATGAAACTGGGAAAGGAGGCCTCGAGCAAGGGTGGATTGTATGTGTGTGTGTATGTGTCAATGTGCCAGCGTATGTAGCTGCATCTTAATGTGTTTTTGTGTTTCAGAAAGTACGTTTAAGGTCAGGTGGTGTACAGCTGTGGCAGCTTTATGTGTGCTGCCATGAGCAGCGGTGAGTGCAGCAAAACGTTACAGAAGGGTGAAGGTTATACTGACATGCAAGGTGAAAACACTTCAATGAAGCTCATACATCAGGCTTCCTGTGGCCTAATACATGATATAAACTGTAAAAAGGAAGGTGACAACGTCCTTATGTGAACCAGCTACAGCTCTACTAGCCAGGGACAGAACAGCGACATCCATTAAGATGCAGAAGAGACGATGCCAAGAAAACCTCTGCGCAACAAGGATTTAAGTGCCGTACAGGCAGATAGTGCGTGAGTTTAAACGGTAGGTATTTTCCATGCGAGTGTGCTAAGCCAAAAATGTTCAAAATCAACACTGTTTAGAAAACGAAGAATGCAGAATGGGCAGCAGAACCGACAGAAAAAAATATACTCAGAACTCAGTGTGCAAATGCAGAAAGAGGCCTATCAAAGCGTCATCACAGCACTCTCAGTGCACGATGTTCATCTTGTTTTACTCATTGTGTTAATTCCCAAAATAGATCCAAGTGCAAAGCCATTTATTCTCATCAGTTTTTTTGCTACATTATCTGTCTTCGAATGTGCTGATGAATCTCTAAGTGTCTAAGAGGTTTTCTAAAACAGAAAAACACTAAAATTATCCAAAGGATGAAACGGTATAACAAGAAGGTGCTAGTACAAAGGACTACATGTATTGTGTGTTTGACACAGGCTTGCCATAACAGCTCTAACCCCTCGGGGCAATGGACACGAGATGTCTGGGGCTATCCTGCAGTGTCTGGCACCCGGCACCAGGCATTTGTGAATGTGGCTTGTTTGGGCACATTCCCAGATGCTCAGTCAGACTGGAGGGCTGGTCAAGCTTTTTCTCATGTTCCTGGAACAATAACTAAGGCGCATAAATGTGTATCGTAATGCTAGAGGAAACCGCTCTACATTACACACTTCACCTGTCAGTGGTTTTAATGTTGTGCCTGATGGGTGGATATGGTAAGCAGTATTCACGAGAACCTGTGTTAGGGTAATACCGTTAGAAAAAAACTACAATTTTGAAGCAACAGATAAAGCTTCTGCCCCTGGCACAGAGAGAAACTTGTGATTAGGAAGAGAGTTATAGCTGCCAGGAACAGGCCTGCCTATGAAGCTCAATGCTGCTTGCAATTGAGCAGGATGGGATGGGAGGACAGCAGCAAATTTTTAAAGTACTGCTAAGCCATCCTGGAATGAAGTGAAATGACCACATGTCACAGAGATGAGAAGTGAGAGGGAGGGGACCAGCAGAGTGAGAAACGGTGCTGAGAGTAAGGAGAGATAGAAAACAGAGTGTGTCGTTCTAAGAGGAATATTTCAGGGTGGTAAATGGAGCAGAACTCCATTCCAGCTCCTCTCTTAACCTCCCCCGGTGTCTCATCCTGTGCATGCAAAGCATGAAGCCCAGGAGACAAAGAAAACAGAGAGGGAAAGCTGAAGAGACAACTTCAGGACTAAATAACACTGCATGAACAGACAGGTCATTTTACTCATGCATTTGTTTTAACATAAAAACACACACAGAGCCAAGTAGCACAATTGCATTCTTTCCATATTGTGGTTTAAATGGGGAAAAAAAAGGTGAAAGTCATTGACCCTGACCAAACAGGCAACTACACGAAACATCACTGGAATATGTTTGCGCTGCATTAACATGCGCTCTTTCGACTACTGCAGTAGGTTTTGTACCAACAACAGGTCAAATGGCTACTTGGGTATAAAAAAGGGGACGGCAGAGTGACGGACTCAAAATTATCACCTGACACTTCAGTTGCTCTCAGTTGTGCAGGGCTGTACAGTGCCTTTCAGCTTATTGTTTTGGTTTTCCAGCACATAATTTTACTGCGTAAGCATCCAACCACTCTCACAGCATTGTTTTTGGCTGCAGCAAGCAGCTCTTTTCATAATAAAACTACTATAACTCCCTGCCCAGCAACCACTGGCAGACATACAGTTAGTGGCTAGCTTTTGAACACAGTGGACCATTTCACATGAGAGATGGTGAAGAACACAGCTAAAAGTAGTAGAATGCAAATGAATTTGCTGTTGCTCTACGTATTCTGCATGCATAAATGGACAACAGGTGAAATTCTCCAGATTTACTTGCAGGGCGATAATATGTTAGTTTACAGCTCATTACTGCTAACCCTTAGGCTAAAAACATGTTAGCGCTGGTTTAAATAACCCTTAGTGTATTAATCATTATCAAATCAATGTTAAATCAATCGCCTTGTCCTCATCACACGAGCGAGGACAAGGCGAGTGGCTGACACGTAGTACAACATGTTTTTCTTCAGGCTTTGTTTCTTGTTAATACAACAGTTTCTTGCTAATTAAGTCTTAGGAACTTGACACTTTTTGTCTATTTAATTTCCCCTAAATCGTACAACAAATGCATTATTAAAGACTGTTGAACAATTAATGGATTCATGCGCTCTAGTATGCCTGATATGCCTCCAAGTAACCACTGCAGCTTTAGAAAGTGTAATGTTTTTAAGCACACTTGGCATGCTGGACATGCATCATGGTCACAATGTAAAACGGGTCACATATTTCCAGCACACAGTACATCACCACATCCATCGATTTTCTTAATCTGCCGCTTAACCAAATAATTGTTATAATTGAATGTTGGAACTGACGACAGTGGGCAAGGAGCAGGGTACACCCCGAAAAAGGTATCTAGGGTATCACAACACGAATAGATGGATGACCATTCACACCCAGACCCACACATCGACCATTATCATGGGGTTTGTAGGGTGTAATGCTAGCAGATGGCACTCAGGTGCTAGAAAGCATGTAGCAGATCAGTAGGAACATTCCCTTTATGGTTCAACTCCACTGGGTAACATTTGATATCAGTGAGTGTAAGACTTTCAGGGCAATGCACTTTGAGATTGCTTCCTTGGTGGCGCCTCTATAATTACAAGTACTGAAGTCATCAAAGTGCACTAACTAAATGGAGCAAAGCAGCTCCAACAAGCCTCCCACCTTTTCACACATCCAAAGCTATTGGGAGAGAATGAATGGAGGGTTCTGGCTTTCTATAGTTCGTACAAGAATCCTTTACCGTTTGAGCGTATTTGAAGAATGTGTTAGGTAATGGCCATTAAAACACATTTTGAGGAAAGGTGAACTTAACTGACTACTTTTCATACTGTGGCCTAGATGCTTTTTGGTTGCACTAGTTTACATCAGTGACAAGGAGTGGCAATTCCATGTGGCTTTTATGCGTTTGTTGTTGTATGTGGCTTAACAGAGCCAACCGGGAAGTGAACCGTCAAGCTTTGTCTTCCAACGAGACTTGTTCAAGCAGTGCAATTTCGCTGCCAAAACAACACTCAGAGGAACATTCAAAAACAATGCTCGCCTTAAATAAATCAAAATGCCCCAGCAGCTTAGCTCAGTGGCAAAACCTCACACAACCACTGAATCATGGATTCAGCCATTTTATCTTTTCATGTTTTATTTTCTTTTGAATAGATTCATGTGATGTATCATTTAAGAGACTAGGCTAAGGGAATATAGCCACATAGTAAACTTGAAATCCTGCAGTGATTATCACATTACCTACATCGATCAGAAAGCTATATGGTAAATGGACTGGTTATCAGTTTCATGTGGTGCTTTTCTACTCTACTGGTCGCTCAATGCCCTTTATACCACACCCCATTCACCCATTCCCACACATTCATACAAATACTTGCTATACGTCAATACAACCATTAGAACCCAAATTTTAATAATATGAATACATTAAGTCCATAGTAACTACATAAACTGCAAAAAAGTGCAATAAACTATTGAATTTTTTTTTTTTTTTACATATATTTCTAGTTAGAGGAATTTATCCCTCAAAACTGTAAATACAAAAAAGTTGCACAAAATAGTTTTCAACCATAGGATATTTATTTTGAGTGTCTTACTTGTTTTATTTTTGAAATACACCAATTTTTATATACTGCAGGAAAAACAAAAAATAAATATTATAATGCAAATTTGCAAAAAAAAACAAACAAAAAAAACAGCATGTGCATAAAAATAAACTATTTCCAGCAGTGCAATTTGAGTTCTAAGCATTCTAGAAACTATACAGAAAAGCAAGTCAAACATGACTTTTAAAAATACCAGTATAGGCTTAGAAGGCCCTGAAGGACATCACTTCTGGTTTCGGGCAGGTAATGGTGGACAGCTGATCGGATCGGCAAAGCGTGTTTCTGGAATGTTATGTTTTTGTTGCTGAAAGTGCTTTTTAAGTAAGTTTTGCAAAGCTACATGTGGAAGGAAACCATGACCTAGGACACGCTGATGGCAGAAGATGTAAGTACAACTCCTCTGGTTTCATATGCAAAAAAAAAAAAAAAAATGGCGCTAGCATATGTGCTTGCAGTTCTATAGGGATTTAAAAATAGTTAACTGAAACGTAGTGTGCCCGCTATGACCGGTCTTAGAGGGTTAATGTCAATCAAGGTACCCATGACTTCCTACTTCCCAAAACGGCTGATTAACAGAAAAGCCCCGGGTGTGCTACAGAAATGACTCCACCTGGTGGACAGGTGAGGTGGCAATGAGTGAGGAACTGAAAATCTGTCTGGAGACAAGATATCGAGGAAATCAAACAGCTTAAGTTTCTTATAAAACTTTACAACTTTGTTTAATCCGACTACAGAAACAAAGGATAAAAGGTACCAGTGTGACTGACTAGCTTCTCCTGAATACATCAGTGATCATTTTTAGTATTTAAAAAAAATCTTCCCAGGAAAGCAAAGTTGCTGCAGATACAAATCCTGAAACTTTCAAGCTTCTGGCACACAACATTAGCTTGAGGACAAAGCGCACCCCTTACATGCATGTGCGATATATGGGTTTTCCTCTTATCTGATGTTTGTGGAATGGTGCACTTCACCACGCTGTATGCAAACTATCTGCGTACATCATACTGCATCGTAAATCGACTTCCTGCTTCAAGAACAGCTACAAATTAAACACGGCTCAGTATGGCACGATTTGATGCACACTTTCAGATTTGATATTTGACGTTATCACTGTGATATTCCTGGCCAGGTCTACAGCAAACTTGATAACCCTAATTTGAACAAATGTGTTGCCATATAACCATCTTTACTGCCTTCCTATTGAGTGAAAACACAATTTTCCCTCAGATGTGTAATTACATTTGCTTTAGTTATCAGAAACAAAGTGACTTTTGTGTACTTGCGTTTTTTGATGCTTATACTTTCACTGTAGCTCATATTGGTTCATGTTTTTAATTATTCACATGATCAAATCCCATGCTTACTTAAAGTGAGGCCCATGCCTGTATGTAAATAAAGTATGTTAATATGAAAGGGTGTGGATGTAGCCGAGGGCCTGGCAGCTTCGAATCACAGAGACCTTATCGCCTCGTTTTCCTCCCATACGGTTCATGTTCCACCATTGCTCATGCCCATATTGCATGATTGCGCTGAAGGACCAGTATAATCAGTCATAATACTTTACAGATGTTATGGGTGTTTTTAAAGCCAACACTACAGCCCCAGGCAGCCATATATGAAAACCCATCTGTGCATGGATGTAAGTATGTGTGTGTGTGTGTGTGCATATAAGTATGCATGTGTAGCTGCAACAAAGGCATGATAAAAGTGAAATATGATGAATTAAGGCCACATCTACAGCTCAGGATGTTTGATTTATAGTTCCTTGCTCTGACCTGTCATTGACTAATCACCTGAACTGAAAGCAGCAGGTGCAAACTGATTTTCTGAATAGTGATTTCACAGATGAGACGCTACGAATTGCCATGAAACACGGCCAAGAAACAACACTAAGCCAGCAACGGCATGTAAATATGCCAGTCCACATGATATGAACAAGAGAAGGCACCCAGTTAAATCCCTGTAAGATCTGCCAGCACCCGTCCTAATCCACCTTCTAACATCCCCCGTTGTGTTCAACATCTAATATCAACCATGAACCGCTGCTAAATGAAGAGTGGTGGTATGCCACAGCCAGGAATTTGCATGGACCGCCCGCTCTTGTGAAATAGGAAATGAAACATACGGAGGCTTGGAAGCGCTGTCAGATTCTGGATATTCCTGTGGTCTGAGTGTTCAAGATCCTGCGGCCCAAGCCTTTAATTCCTAATGGTGTAGAAAGCCAAGCTCTGGTCACGACAGGAAATGCCTTCTAGGTGAAACATCCAACCAAAAAGCATTCGTTCAGAAGTGTCAAACGCAAAAGGTTTCCCTCTAAATGGGAATGGTGCACTGGTAAACAAAGTGCTTTGTCATTGTGACCATGCTCATTTGGTTAGAATCCAGCCAGCTGCAGAAGCATTTAAAGAGAAATGCCTTAGTTAAAATGAGCAACTCTTGTGCGTTACAGACAAAACTGTACTTCCCCACTTCTGTGGAAACCTATTTATACGAGTCAAATATAACAAACGACGGGAAACCGAGCATTTAAAAAAAGTGTGGGCGCCTGGGCTTATCCTGTTGATTTCAATGTGTGAAAAAAAAAGATGTGAAATTTATAAGGTGTGTAATTTCTAATTTCCACTTCCCTGACAGTTTTTACCAGATTCTACTGGCACTGTCTACCAGGACAAATCCACATCCCAGTCCCCCAAACACAAAAAACTAATGATTAACATTTTCTAATGCGAACACATCTACATGCACGCAACAGGTATATATATATATAGAAAATACATGAACTGACAAGTGCCGGGAATTAGCAGCTTTAATTTAGAGTAGAAATGGCTCAAGTGCAAAGATAATTACTGTTGTGTATGTTTTGCTTGCAACAATTTTCAGAAAATATTCAGCGTGAAAATGCATCAATGTTGACAGCAGTTTTAATGGTTTAATGCGTTTGCCTAAACAAACACAAATTGGCCATTATGCGTTATTTCCATGCTAAAAATTGAAGCAGAGATATTGCGGCGACTTGGTAGGGTTGATCCTGCACGTCTCACTGTTTGTAAATGTTAGTGTGACGGCAGCGGATGCGGTCGTGGGAGTCTGGAGCTAAGGAGTGTCATAAGAAGTAAATGCACATTCATACAGAGCAAAGAGAGACACTCGTGGCACTCAGTCAGTCAGTGTGCACAGTTGAAGCAAATTAAGGAAGTCTTGGCAGCCTTTTAATGGTCTGTCACAGTCTAACAGGTTTAGAGTGCTTACAATGGACACAGGCACTAAGCCCGGCAGCTCGCACTTAATTGTTGAGAACCTGTGTGTGTGCGCATATGTGAGTGTGTGTACACTTTTAGAGATATTCTGCGCCTGTAACTAAAGTCAATGATTCTCATTACGAGGACAGATAAGATAACGCTTCACGCCTGTCAGTCTGACTGGTTCAATAAAATGACAATTCCAGCTGATACATTATGATGAATGTGGTGCCAATAAAAAAAAGTGTTTCCAGCCACTGTTTGACTGGTATTGTAGAGACAGTGATCCTAAACCCAAAAAATTCATGCACAGTAACGTTCTCATTTATCTGAGCATAGGAAGCTAATTGCGTGTCTATTTTTCACCGAAAGGAATTCTGTTCTCTTTACAATTACAAACAAACCAACGGCAGACAAAGGCGAAGGCAAAGACGAAGCCACGCAGGGCACAAACCCATAAGTGGATTGAGTTATTGACTCAAGTAGCCAATAATAAACAAAACATCAAGCGTCTCAATTTTCAAGTGGTGCCTGAAGAAATCAACATGGCAAATAAAACCATTTGTTTTTCTCTGTGTAGTCTATGCTCTATCAGCCAGCAAAATGGTCCACCAAGGACAAGGTGGGAGTGCCTAAAAACATCCCTTTAATGGCTGGAGATTCTGAGCTGTGTGACCTAGAATATGTTTGACAATCTTCTTTTAATTAGGCCTCGAAGACACGACTCATTCCAACTGCTGTCCCGAGAGCTAAATTAATTACTGAGACAAAGCCCATTCTCGCTCATGGCAAAGATGAATCATTGCAGTATTTGGGGAATGAGCAATGCGCTTCATTCAGGGGCTGATAAAAGAGGCTCGCAGTGTAAAATGTAAGCTAATGCACTTCCTTACACATTGGCATCTATTACCTCCGCTATTAGGAAATCCTAACTATTTCTCTCTTGGAAGGAACATTTCTTTGAAAAACATGCCATGAGAAAAAAAAAAGAGCTTGGACTTCATGACAGCAGATCTGAATCCCTGCCTCACCTCCCCACTCACTTTTTTCAGTGTTAGTTCACTTCCAGAGGTCTGATTACGGTGCTTCCTTTGTGGATCCACAAAAACCTAATCTCAGCTCAGCTGCCTTTGTGCAGGCCCTGAGCCAGCAGTTGCACCCTCACCCTCTGCCAGAAATCAGGCCATTCATTCAGCTAAATGACAGTATCATCTGTCATGCAGTATAAATGGATGTTTGTGAGTTGCGGGTAATTAAGCTAATCACAACACAAAGAGTTGTGCCAGAGTTCAGCCCTCACAAAGACAGACAGTTGAAAAGGTGAGCTGGATGAATTTATAGCACACCTGCACCTAGTTTATATGTGAAAATGCAGAGAACCATTATTCTGCTGAAATGTCCACTGATGATGTTATCAGATAACAAACACAAGGGTTCATGATCAAAGTTAAATGCTGGTCATGGCTGCTAAAAAGACACACTGGAGCAGCATTTTGAAGATTCCTCTCATTCCCTCTTCATCTTCTTTTCAGTCTATTCCACCCTTTCTGATTACCGCCTATTGTATCACAGTCTTGCAGTGTCTCCTTCTGTCTCTTCTCTGAATTTCTAGACCTTGTGAATCTGGAGATGTGCCGGGAATCCCTGCTAGCCCGTTTGTATTGACCGAATCATTTGCCAGTTTGTGCTCGGCACATCTAATGAGGTAACAATCAGAGTTTACTGAGGCAACAACAGCGGATTAAATTGAAGGCTTCAAAGGGATGTCCAAGTTCTCAGATAAAGGAGTGATAACATACCCAAATGTATTCATTAGAGGGAAAAAAATGCATCTTGTTATTTATACCTGATAAGAGCAGTAGTACTGCAGGGCATAACATTTTCAAATGTGTTCCAACAGCTCTTAAAACAATTCCCAAGCTGTGGGGTGGAAAGCTGGTTTTGTCCTCTGCAGCACGTGTGTAGGTGTCTCTATCTGTATGTTATGAAGAGAGATGAACTCTGCAGCAGTATATAGACGCAATGCGGGCTGACCCTTGAGTTTAGAATGCATCCCCAGTCTTTCCACATATATCTTGTCACAGCACCAAAGGAGCAAAGGGCCTCAGTTTGTTTTTTTTATTCCCTCCAACATATGCATTCATATCTGCATGAATTCAGTTTAACTTGGTTATGAGCACATTACATGGACACAGTCGGCTCAAGTAGAGCATGTTGGTAACTCAATTCCTCCCAGTTGTAAACAATTAAATAGTCTAATAGGAAAATGCAAGACCACAATTCCAAGAATGCCTTACATGTTAGATAATGAAACACTATCACAACCATGAATAATATCTGGACAGAATAAACTGAGGGGACAACAAAGCAATGTTGATGTGAGGCTCTTTGATTATAATATGATGTAAAGAAGAAGCATACCACCAGAAATGAAACAGCTCACGGGTCACACAGTAAAATGTGTTTATGTAAGGATAGAAGGTGAATGCTCTTTTTTTTCTGTTTTGTCCAGTCACACACAGAAAGCCCGCTTGCTATTTACAAATCGAAGGATGTTGAGGTTGGCAGAAAGCATTACTTAGACTAGTTTTCACATAAAGCACAGGGAAAAAAGTGCTTGTAAGAATGGGGGTGAATGAGGGATATTGTATAAAGCACTTAGAGTGCTCAGGCACACTATAAGCACTATGTAAGAACCAGTCCGTTTACCATTTACTTCAATCCCAGCTTTGATGCCAATTCAAAACCTCTGCCCATCACTACCATCACTACCAGCTTTAACTGCAAAAGCGCCAATGGCAAATGGTGACTCATGCAGATATGCCTGATCACTGCTATGGTAAACCTGAAAAAAAAATAAGGGTCAAGTGTTTTCAGCTGGAACAGCTAGTAGATAGGGGTTGGGGAATAACACTGTCATTCAGCAATAATTAGCAAAACAATGTTATGAACACATTCATCTACTCACACACATTTCTTTCAAAGCCTGCTAAAAACCAATTATCTATGAAGTATGGGTCTTTTGCAAAAGGTGAGACAGTTCTTCCCACTGCACAGCTTACCCCACACCAAAACGAACACTGGCACATGGAAGGAGCAGAGGGCTAATGCTGCTGCAAAGCCAATATCACAAAATCATGCTTCTTGAACAGAAGGCATCTTCACTTCACCTGACAACACATCGCCCTTAAAAAGCTCGGTCACACCAATTAGACGAAAGTAGCTAAAGAAAATAGTTCCTTTTCTTTTCTTGTAAGCAGATAAAACTACGGCACATTTAGCTTAAAGTAAGTAATCACATATTGCCATACATAATCATTTGCCAGATTTTATTATATGACAGTAAATGAAGACTATTAACCTCACTCGTAACAGTTACCTAACCTGTGTAACTGCTTGGTTAGCTGTATACAAAAGAAACTAGGATTCAAACTATATGCATTCTGTTTAAACCTCAATTTTCCATCTACAGGTTTCCAGGCTTGACTGAAATGACTGTCAGCACAGCCAATACATCTTACAAAACATTAAGAACCTCAAGTCTCGTGAGTCTCATACAGTAACGGAAGAAAAAAAAAACTAATTTAGGAATCCAACCCTATGTTTTATTGTAGAGTTTTAAGTGTTTGTTTGCAAGCAGTCCAGTAAGTTGTTGAAATATTTCAACCGGAACCGAAATATCGGACAGGCTGACCAACACTATCATAGAGAGCCTTCTATAATGGCTAAAACTAAACCCTGCCTACGAGAGTGCCTGAAACAGGAAATGTTTTTGTCTTTTTCTTTCCAATGTATAATCAAAATCAAGTGTTTCAGTGTCCAAGTCTATTATTAAAGTCTGCTTTCAACCACTAACCATCTTCAGTAATTTCCCTATAACTCCTTATGTGTAGTGTGAGAATGTCAAACAATACAATGGCAGAGGACACACACACACACACACCAAATGTGTAGTTTATGAAAGAACTTTGTACGCGTTAGTATTGCACAGTTGCAGGAGATAGTAGAATCCATCTATTTGACTCTCTTTTTAGTCTCATCTTCTGACTTCTACATGACTTTACTGATGTTTTGTCAGCCCGTCGTTCCCCGAGGGGTCTTCATCATATTAAAAGTGGAAATGTATCTCCTTCCATTGTAATTACAAACGCACTGGAGGCAAAGCTTCTTGATCTCTGCTGGATCCTAACTTGCCTTTCTGTTTTCCCCCCTTTATTTACTCACCTCTCTCAGCCGGGAGGACAGACACACGCTAAGCTATCAGTTCTGTTTTCCTTTCCTTTCTGTTGGGCATTCTTTGCATCTAATATGCCTGAAATTACAACAGCATTTAGAGGGGCAATAAAAAAATGACGGATTTACAGGGGAAACGTACTTTAAAAAACAGAGGGGTATCGGTTTCAGTTTCTTTGAGATATACCGGATTTCAGTTCCATATGAATATAGTATGTGTTGCCTAAGAGAAGCTGTAAAACACAAAGCAGACTCAAAGCTGGAACCATTCTTTAGTTTACTGTAAGTGTCTGTATTAGCCATCTCTAGTCACTGTAAATCTTCCTTGAGGCCAATTGTTGAAGGCAAAGCATGATAGTAGGGGAGAAATTACCTTCTGCAGGGAGAAAATGAAAACTGCCAAAAAGCAAACAAGTATCCCCACTGTCCCATGAAAACAGGGCAGTTAAAGCCAGCTAAGCTTGCAATGGTTTGATTGCAGAGGGTCAAGATAAGGGCAGGAGTTTGATGATCCTGTGGTGATCAGTAACCAAGACAGTTTAGACGTGGAGTGTGAGAAGTATGGCTTAGCAACATCGCACAAAGACACATACAGAGCAATAGAGAGGAGATGAAAAATACAAGAAAGAAAAATAAGAAAGGGTTTGTTGTGAATCTATTTGGGATCTTCTCGGTTTTTTACCAATAGTAAAATCATGTGTGCAGTTACTATGCATTTTCTGAAATTTGAAAGTGTCACGGCTGGGGCAGCAGTCGTGTGGTGTGGGAGGAAGGATCCAAATGCAGACAGTGTTGGGTGGTGCGAGTGAGTTTTATTTACAGTGAAAAGGTTAACAAAGGC
>VUQR01016870.1:12363-27440 GCA_015108515.1 Hemichromis elongatus
AAGACTCTTATTTTGAAAAATTGAAAAAAAAAAGTAAAAATGGGAAAACATCCTCGCAAACATACATATGGATTAACTTACAGTACGTGCAGATACATTCAGTGGACATACATGCAACCTGATTCATGTAGACGAGTGTAGTCACACACCCATGCATGTATGCGCACACACACACTCGCGCGCGTGCACACACTCACACACACACACACACACACACTCATGTGATGATTCATTACATGCCATCAAACCACTTAACAGCCTCGACCTGACATCTAGTTGTACTAGGTAGTTGCGCACATCAGTTCCCGTCCAGTGTCGTGACTAGAACCCACAATCCTATGACTACGTTTCCCAGAAACCACAGCATCACAATACAATTCAATCTTATGACACATTCTGTGGCACAAAGCAGCTAAGCTGTGATAAAAAGTTCATTTGATGGTCTACACTGCTACAGCGACTTTGGGCCACAAGAGGGGGGAGGGGTTAAGAAAAAAAGGAAAGGAAAAAAAAGAGAAGGCACACTAATGCCGTAATTACTGCCTCCATTGAAATGCCGTGAAATAGCCTCAGGGCATGGGTTTTTCTTAAGGGAAAGCAAATGACTAGGAAAAAGCAATATTACACCATCACTGAACTTTGGACCAAAACACAACGGAAGGAAAAGAAGAAGAAGAAAAAAAAAACAGCCAACAGCTTTTCATCCTAGGAGTGTTCAAAACAAAAAAAAGTAAAAGCCAAGCCTTTTGCATTTGGAAAAAAGGACACATCCTTTAGGGTATATTTACATAAAAGCTTTGTAAAATACTCTTTTTTTTTCACCTATGTACAACACGTGACAACATCAGAGAGAATAGTGACCAGACCAAAGGAAAAAAAAAACTGCATCAGAGGCCAATCTGAGGCAAGAATGATCAAAGAAACCAAAGTTTATCATTTAAAACAGACATGACGTACATGTTGATTTATTTCTCTCGAGCATACCTTTTCTCATTTGTTCCCATGCCTTTAGTGGTACCTTGCTGCTACTTCTGCTTTTACAGATAGCAAAGATTACTGGTCAGGGCACTCACGGGGACGCCTTTCAACACATTAACATAATTTTTTCATTACTCATTGTATACCAAAGCGTAAATTGACTTGCAGTGCGGCTAACCTCTGGCAACAATATACGACACATTACGGTGTATGCACCTGATGAATAAAACATTCTTATGCGCACATTGTTAGAGAGTGAGACGCCTGAAGAGTGCCAACAATATTCGGCGTCAATTTAAAAGGCTTTGCTAACAGTGACATCAATGCACATGTGTGGGTTTTGTACTGTATACTTCATAGACTGCAACACATTCTTCCTTCTTGTGATTTTTCTATACTGTTGAGTACTTATAAAGAGTCACAAAAGCCCTTCTGAAATCAAACCAAACCAAACCAAATATTAGCTCAAAATTCTTCTGGAAAAAAATTTATATTGTTTCAGGTAGGAATGTAATCAAGAGCTAATGCATCACATAAGAGTTTTCTATAAACAATAACGCATCAGAGCTTTTAAGGACTTGTTTACCATGTGCTAGCTAAGCCTGCTAGCTTAAAGCACAATGACTGAGCATTTGCCTCTGTAAGCTAGGCACCTAGCTTGGCTATCACAGGCATAAAACGGATGTTGTAGAGTAACACTCAGGCATGGAAACAGGCTTAAATCACTGCAACATCCTGCAGTGAAGGTCAGCCCATGCATTGCTCTTACAAAGACAAAAAAAGCATTAGCATTGAGATATTTGGGGCACACCAGCATACCAGCTTATACCTCTGCTTGTGACTGTCTTTTTTGAGAGACGTCAAAGAGGGGAGTGCTAGCAACATCTTTCAACTGCAAGAAAATCCCATGTGGGGTGTAAAACAGACAAATAAACAAAAAAATGCAGAATCTGAGAAATAATACTTATAAAGTGTGAGAAATAAAGGCAGGAAATAATATACAATCATTGATCAACAAGAGCTTTCCACTGATGCCATGTTTGTAAGAACATGATACATTAATCACTCAGGGTGTCTAAAAGGTTGACACTTTCTTCCTTTCTATTTTCTCTCTAGTATTTTTTGTATTTACACATGCCTTTCTCTGGGGCATTGCTATAAACAGATATGGTATTTTACTCCACTATTTTCCAGTATTGTAGTTTCTCTGGGTTTTGGTCTTGTGATCCGAATGTTCTTTTGGTGGCGGGAGGACCGACCCTTTTACGCTTTGCTGTCGTCGGGCTTTGTGTGGATGCTGTTGTCACTGTGCACTTTGATTTCAATCGTATCCGGCTTGAGAACTTCTCTTCCATTTTCTTCCTTCAGCGGTAGCTTCCTGCAGCAAAATGACAGAGAAATACACAAAATGGAAGTGAAATACGCAGTTTGTGCACGTCAAAGCTTGGTCATTACAAGAACTTTAAGCATACACACCATTATTGTGAACAGGCGCACAATAAATTGTACATAAAGCAGAGCTGAATTACTGCCGTAAGAGAGTTTAGGCTTAATGGTTTTCTTCACAAAATGTGTGCCTAACAGCACTGAACTCCACCTTATAGACCTTTCGGTATGTGAATGAATTGCCTCCTTTGGGATTAATAAAGCTGAATTTAATTGAAGAGAAAAGGCAGCAGGGATATTAAATATAACATCATCCGCGGGGCTTCACAAGGGGTTAGAGAAAGCCAAATTATTCCTATTTTGCCTGTGTTTGGTCTGGATGGTTGGAGAGCTGATCAATTTGTCAGCTTGTGTTTGTTTTGAGTACTCTAGATGTCTGATGAGGATGGAGATGAGGCATGAATAATTATAAGCAACATAACTTAGCAGGCTTTTTACTGGACTTTCTCCATCTGTTCACCAAGGACGAATCACATCCACTTACGTTTTTAAAGAAATCAGTGCACACATATGGTGCATAGATAACAAAGTGTTTGTTGGTTTCAGCCGTCTATGATAGCTCTGTTCTCAACTAAGCCATACTGTGTATGTTCAGGAATAGCAATGTAGATCGATCGATTTTCTTTGGTCCTGAAAGAAATACTGTAAAAGAATTCCACAGACTAAAATTAATTACATTCAGCATAATAATCCTGTTATCCTTATTAAAGCCCAAATTTTCTTTTACATTATTATTAAAAATCCTTATCATCTCACACCGTTTGTAACAAGTCAATTTCTTTAGGTTTCCCCTCTACAAAGGCACAATTTTTCTGACTTCCCCAAAAGGAACCCACCACATGTACGCCCCAACCCCTTATTGCACACACAGCAGGAAATGTGGCTCTGGCTTGGCCCAAGATGAACCTTATAAGACCCGAGTCACACAGGTCTAAAGCCCGCTCAGTGACCATCTCGTAAACATTCCCAAATAAGTAATTATGTATTACCCAAACAGCTGCGAGTGTCCACAGGAGGTTGCTGGCTGATGCGCCTTGGACAGACTGGTTGCAAAGAGTTTGCTGCACCAAAAAACGTCAGTGCAATTTCTGTGGCCGCATGTAGATTGCCGCTGTCATTCGCAGTTTGCATTTTAATCTCAGAGCTGTAATTAAACTTGAAAAGGTGTGACACAAACTGGAAGTGGAGAATGTTCACCAATTAGGCAGAAATTGTTCCGTATTGCCACATCCAACATATTTCAAAAGGTGCAACTTTTACTTTGAAAGCAAAGCTCTCTGGTTTCACTTTCACAGTTTTTTTTTCTACCACTCGGCAAATAGTTTGTTATTTTTTTGGTGAATACAACCAGTGCACATGACTCACGCTCATGGAATACATACTCTTCTATAGCAACCTGGTGGTTGCCGGCTTGTCAGTGACAAGTCTCTAGGCCTGCGTAAATGGAGCTGTTGCAATCAAATTCACATATGTCAGCAGCCATTTGCAACTAATGATGGAATACAACTCATGTTCTCCCTCCCTCTCAGACATTTGCTTTAAAGATGCATCGACACTGCTGCACTAACACGGGGATAAAACAAAAATAAGACTGAGTCAGTTCAGTTTTCCACTCCACAAAGGTTTTATACTCTCTTATGCAAGAAAGAAGAAGACAAACTTCATATAAGGATTCATAAATTTATAAACAAAGACAAAGCTAGTTTATTTCATCAATAACCACCATTTAAAAATTAGTCGCCAGAAGTTAAGGATGCTGCATGCTCCACCCCTGGGCTAAAGGCTGGTTGTCATAACTACTTGCAACCAGTCCAAGACTCTGTGCTATGCAGGTTGGGGAAACAAGTCACTCGCTCATCCAAGTCACTTGGATGAGCGAGGAAACATTTCTCTCAATAAACAGAATAAACAGAGTGAACCTTTTTGGACTGCCTTAACTTCAGAGCTGGCGCTTTTCCAATTTGTTGCAAGTCTGACTCATTTTGAAGGGGACAGAAAAGGAAACAGGCACGGGCTATTTGACTGACTCACAGCCCTGTTTCAGGCACGCTTGTTCATCTAATCTACCACGAGTTTTATTTTGAGTAATGCAGCAGAAGGACAACACAGCTTTATCTTTATGCTAATATGCATCAGTATGATGAAAATCCAACCAGCTCATGCTTCAAGCAATATGATATATGAGAGCTTTCATCTGCATTTGGCTGATCTGGCTTTATCCAAGTACGGTTAATACAGTGGGTCAGAATAAATGCTGCAACATAATGAGACCTAAATAGTAGCAATTTCTAATATCTTTTGTTGTAATGACCCACATTTCTATTCTAATTTGACTTACACAAATTCAAACATGTGAAATGACCCATAACTAGGGAGTAGCTATTAGAAAAAAGCTATATTATTCCCCCTTCTGTGCCATTACAGGTGGCTTGCTGCCATTATGTGCACTCTGTCAATTGAATTAGTATCCTTTGAGGTGTTCATATGCCAGCAGAACAGAAATTTTAAAGAAATATCTATCAGCAGTGTCAAATCTGCTCATCCTAGCCACTAAAATACTAAAGCCTAACCAAAAACCACTTATTGACAAACCAACAGGGACACATTCGCTGAAAAAAATACAAACCACAGGGGGGCTACCCATGTAAAATCAAACAGGCGTCTGTCTTTTGTCATTTCATTTTGGGGAATAAAAACCCTGCTCTGAAATTTCAGCAAGGGATGGCTAAATGCAATTTTACTCTCAGCGGTAGCTTGCGCCCACACCAAACAACCAAAAGAAAAAAGAAAAAGAAAAAGAAATAAACAAAAATTAAAAGAAAGAACGAGAAAACAGATAACAATTACAGAAAATGCAAAGTGAACGTGGCACCGAGTTGCATCTCCTCCTGCTACACAGCCCTTTCTTTTACCCCGTGTCTCTTGGAAGTAAGACAGGTTTAATAAGGAGATCAATAAGGAACTTTGGCTTTTACATTGATTCACATTGTCAGAGGCCTCTTGTCCCTAATATGCGCTTCATTCAGTGCGTATTTCTCCAATTCTATCAAGACATTGAGCGAAAAAAGAAGGGGGGTTAAGTCACAAACAAAGAAAGGAAATATAGACCTGTACCAGGCCGGTATTAATAACACTTGACCTCAGAGATGCTCATTTTCTCGAGTTAGTGGGGCGGTTCAACCTTTTATTTTGCAGCTGCTAGTCCTCAGAGACATAAACCATCTGTCAAATGTAGGGTCTAAATGAAAAGCTGTGCTCTATATCGTCTTTTGACTATAAAACAAAACAATCATTTGAATTTTTCAGGGCTTTTTAAAAATCTTTTTCATTAATACAAATAGTAGATATGTGCACTAGATAAACATTTCCCAGATGACTCATACATTATTCTTGGAGCAGAACTTCTCCTTTGAAGGAATACTTAATTGTCTCTGCTGAGAGTACAATGACGAGGCTGACACAGCTTTCTAAATAAATACGAACCTTCAGCTAGCAGGGGTTGACCAAAACAGCTTGTTGTTTTACTAATGCAGTTCTCATACAGCTATTGACATTTAATAAAACGTTGCATACGAATCCGTCATCCCTGCTGTCATGGAAATGTATTCATTTAACTAAATACTTATATTTTTTGCATTGTTTCTTTCTTCAAAGCTCTGAGATATCTCATCTGGTGCATCTGTGGACACTTTTATTATTCCCATTACTGGATGTTTTTACTGTGTAAACGTTGAATTTCCTCAACTAAATTGTCAATTTTAAAAGGCACTCTACATCAACACAAAATCACCCTCAAATTGCCAGGCTGGACATTTTACCAAGCTCCGGGCGAGTTCTTCAGTGAGCGAGATCATGAATGTAAAACAGTAACCCTGCATGATACTGTACCTAATAAGCCCAAATATTGCAACTGGCCAGAGGGGGGTTCCCCCTTTGGTTGATTGGTGGATGTTAAAGTTCCTGCACAGTGAAGCCAATTTCATGTCCCATTAGCTCCGTGCAAACCTAGATTGGACTTATATTCAGATGGCGAGGTTTCCTCAAGTTCCGCGAAGGCTCTTGCTGTGTGACGTTTCCCGTTTTTCAGTGAGGAGGCAAAATCAAAACAATCCCGAATCCATTTAGTGAAGCAAAGTATCAGTACAATTCGCCATAAAACAAAGAAAGGAAAAAGAAATGCTATCAAAAAAAATATGGGAGATGGCTGAGGCAACTGTAACTGTTGAAGCGTCTGCAGGTGACATATGGCATGCTCTTTGCTTTCTCTGCAATGTGATAATCTGCTTAACATAGTTTTACCCTTTTAGTTTTTCAAATGTTCAAAAAAAAGTGCAATGAGGCCTGTTGAAAAAAAAGATAAAACTACTAGAACTGTTCGAAATACTTGAGGTTGACGTTAATATTTATTCATGGGACTCTGGGTGATCCAATGCAAAGCAATATTTTGCAGGTTATATGTTGATTCAGATAATAAAAATGACAGATATACATCTTCCGTGGCCCCAACTGGTCACAGCAGATGGCTGACTCTCCATGACCCTGGTTCTACTGGAGGTTTCTTCCTGTTAAAAGGGAGTTCTTCCTTTCCACTGTTGCCAAGTGCTTGCTCATATGAGCTCCTTTATTTTTTATTATTATTATTTTTATTTATTTATTTATTTATTTATTTGGGGGGGGGGGTCACTTTTGGCTGCTGCCTTTAAGAGTCATTACAGCAGATCATCTGCCTCCATCTCACTCTATCCTCAGCATCTGTCACACCAATCCTCTGCAAATCCTCCTTCTCTACATCTTCTCTGAGATCTCCCTCTTTTCCTCCTGGCTGGGAGCTTCATCTTCAACATCCTTAGTCCAGTATATTTACGATCCCTCCTCTGCACATGTCCAAACCATCTCAGCTTTTGTCTCCAAACTGCTTAATCTGAGCTGTCCCTCTGACTCATCTCTAATGCTGTCCATGCTGGTCACTCCCAATGAAAATATTCAGCTCTTCTAGCTACAGCTCAGCCTCCTGCCTACATCTCCAAACCATACAGCCTCAGTGTTTCACTGCCATCTTGTAAACCTACCCTTTCACTCCTCCTGCTATCTTTTTTGCCACAAATAACCCCTGACACTCATCTCCACCCTGCCTTGCACTCTCTTCTTCACCTCTCTACTGCACTGTCCATTGCATTGGATGGTTCAGGATTTCCTTGGTTGGCTGAATAACATGTCCCTCTATCACAACAGCACTGTGACACAGATCTGTGTTGGCACAAGGATCTTGAGGATATCGGTACTTTTGCAGTATTTAACATTGTGGGCATAGTTAAAAGCAAAAATCATGTGGATAGTTTTCTCCCAAATGCTAAAAGAAGCACAGCAGTGGAGTAATTTTTCACCATCGTGCGCATACTATCTTGTGTTCATATACTGCTTGTTTGTGCAAAAATATACACACCCCCTCAGAAGTTCAATTCAAAGCATTGTTTGGCACACAAGGCAAGCTGCAATGCTACTGGGTCTTGACAAACCTCTGATTATGCCGCGAGAGCTAGCAGCTGTGTTAACCTCACGGTGCGCTGGCGTGATATCAGAGTGCGTATGTAGATGCGTATTTGTAATCTGTAAGCTTCTAAGTGACACCAAAGCGCAGCAGGGGCCACTTGTTCTTTCCTCTGCAGACATTAATTAAGCACATGGCCATCTATGGCAGGCCATGAAGGCAGACTACAATCTTTGCTTTTTCACTGTGATAAATTAGGTGGCTTGCAGTCTTAGCTGCGGTATGTGCCTGGAGAGTTTGTTTACACCCTTATCAAAATCTATACACGTATATTTTTTTTCAAGCAAACATTTTTTTTTTTTTTTTATCAGAGCTGGCATCCGGGATCTTACTGCGAATGTAGACGTGGAAGTGTTTGTAAAAGGCACTTTGACGGAGCTGCTGATGGACAATTTGGCTGTTTACACATGGATCAGACGCCTTGTTCCCTGACCTGTTGTAGAAATGAGCTTGTTTACACGACTATGGAATAAGAATGAAGGGAAATGGAAGACCAGACAGATATATGTCCTTTTTCTCATTTTTACACAGTCAGGTTTGCTCCAGCCAAAGCCTTTTAGCTTCTCGAAACAAGCAGATTTCTGTTTGCTCTGGAGTTAAGAGAGTACTGTGAGCTCACACTTAATTAAATGTCATCCACCTCAGTCTGCTGCTCTCTACATGTCAATAGCACAGACTGTCTTGTCTTTCTAAAAACTTTAGAGAATCAAGGGGCCCCCGGATCCCTGTAATGATGTTTAATTTTATTGAAACAGAAAACAAAGGGAGAAAAATGAATGTGCTTGCATTGAACAATGCATTATAGAAGAACATGGTAAAGCACTAATTAGACTAGGACGCTCAGTGTAATTGTGAATGACAGCAAATGTATTAACAATAATTCTTCTTTGATTAATTCACTTTACCTTTAACTTCATTTTCTGCAATGCAGTTTCCTTCAGCTACACTTTAAAGTTAAATTTACATATCCAAAATACAGTTATACTTTCATTTGTTCCTATTGTTTTGCTATACTATACATTATTAATGACTTAAGGGTGTCACCAAAGTCATAGCTTTAGAACTCAGAAGCGATTTTTGGTGATTTTTCAGTGAATTTGCCTTTTTTATTTTGATAAATTTGTCACGTCTTTAAGAAATAAAGCTTTCTATGGTCGATGCTACACACTGTAGAAACATTCTCGTATCTGAAAAATTTCTAGGCTAACATGCTGCCTCTGAGCCAATGCTAGGTATGCTAGTCCCTTGATGCTTGACTTTTTGGGGTTTTTTTGTTATCTCCGCCTCTTTGCATTTAGAGATTTCAAGGTGTCTTTCAACTGGCTATTTCATTCAGGTCCTTCAGCCCCCAAATTTTTGCTGAATTTGCAAAATACTCTTTTTTTCCTTCCTTTAAGAGTATGTGTGCACATGTACAGTATGTGGGGTTGCTACTTAACATGTTCTCTTTTCATGGACTGCCAGTGTCCAGCTGGAAAAATTTAATCTATCGTCAAACCACAAGTTTTTCACTGCATTGCTTGTCATATTATACAAATGGGAGGAAGCAAACTAGCATAGCATTAAAGTCATGACCACACAGTAACCTAGAGAAGTAATGACTTAAGTCATTCCCTAACAAGATTCCCCAACAAGTGTATGTGTGTGGCATTTGAAACTGAAGTGGCAAAAGAGTATATTAGTAGTATATTAGTAGTACAGTATATTGCTGTAGTTAATCTATAACTCGCAGTGCTAACAGTCAAGTAAGAGGTTTATTTGAATTCTAATTTCAGGAATTATAATTTTGGCCATATACAGAAAAAAATATGTACATTTCACCACCACTTTAACTTTAGCAGGGGGGGGCATTTCATTTTCCCAAGGGACCACATGAGAAACTGGGACTGTTGCGGAGGGCCACATTAATAGGTGCGGCTCTCCACAACAGTCCCAGTAATTGCTCACTCCGCAACTCTAGGTTTTTATCTACCTGCTTCAATAATCAGACACTAGTAGGAACGAAGTGTGTTCAGACTTTATTTGGGGATTTGGTTGACATCAACTGGGACGTATAAAACACTCCGACTTTCTTTTTACACCACTGATTTACTACTACATGTCGCTAGTGGACAGAAAGCTGTAGTGAACAACACGGCTGACTGGCATCTCAAACAGATTTTTCTTTAGTGACTGACACTTCTGTAGAAATGCTTTCGTGCTCCATCCCCAGGCTGCCGTGGCCTTAACTGTAATCTTCCATTCTGTTTTATATTTCCTGCCGTGAGTCATCAGGTATATATAAACACTTTCAAAAGTCTATCTATTCCAAGCCGGCTCTATCACTGAGCCTCTACTCAAACTTCTTAAGCCTGAATAAACAGCAGACTTCACCAAACACCTCTCCTGCGCCACCTCAATGGTTAAAATGTCACTGTGACATAACATCAGCTTTACTCAACACTGACTTTTTGTCTCTGGGTAAAAGATTATCAGCAGCTGTTGTTTTGTATTAAAAGTCAATACCAAACTGTTTCTCTGGGTTTCTTGCCAGGAGGTTACTAGAGAGCCCAACAGGGGCACAAATCTATTTCTGGTTCACTGACTGACAGGATGGGACTGGAGCTTGCAGCACAACTATGACAAGCAACGAATATTAGAAGAAAAAAAAACCTCCAGAAAGAAAAAAAGGAACACAGAATCCAAGTTAAATGCAGGTAGAAAGAATATAAATCAGTTCAAGTTTACCTGCATAAAGATGCATTTACTTTCTCTGTCTTTTGCCTGAATAGTGATTTGTTAAGGTTGTAAGAGGTTAAACAGTATAGCTGGAGTCACATTTGACTTTATGCTACAGACTAGAGGTCCATTAGGTGTACCAGCTCTCCTCTATCTCTATATGGGTCCCCTTGATATCTCAGCACACTGTCAAGAACTTAAGACTCAAAAACTGTAAGCGAGGACTTTTGAAGTCAACAGTACTACTTGAGTCTTTCAACTTTCCCTGAAGCAGCTATGCAGCCCAGTGTGTTCAGCGGATTCATAACAGAAAGACACCCACACACTCTCTGTCGTGCGTTTTTTCCACTAGCCTAGCTCCGACTTCAAAATAACCCTCCACTGCTGGGTGTGTGGCCACTCTGCTAACCTTCAGCACCACATTGAGGCTGGAAAACCGTTTCTATAACCCTGAATATTTTCACCAAAAAAAATTCAGCTGTGTCAGAGGTGAACTGGCGATAACCTTCAGATTTTCTTCTTGATTCCAAACAAGCCTACACACTCCTCAGCTAACATCCTCAAAACACACACTCAGCCCACACTCTGGTCTGTGCCACTCATCACCTTCCTAATTTGAAGTTCACCCCATGCTATTTATCACTGTAGATGCTTTCATTGATGTTATTATTGACACGGTTGCTCACGCTTCGCAAGTCTTTACAACTTATTACCCCTCAGCACCTTCAGACTTGCACTATTGACATCTTGGAAACTCAGTTGGAGTGTCTGAGCTTTGTATTATTTCAAGTGTTATCTTATTAGTCTCCAGCTCAGTGGCATGACTCATTGTAAACCAGACCACGGCATTTACTCCATTCTCGCTACACTAGTTCAAAGCAGTTATGGCCATCTTTACTGCCAGTTATGAAACCAATCTCTACAGAGACGCTGACTGCAACAGGACAACACTCAGAAGTGCTCATACAGCCAGAAAGTTTCTAGCGAGTATTTTAGAATCTCCGAGGTACTGTCAGTACCTCCTTCATCAACACCACCGTCATTCAAAATGTGTTCTTTTGCCATAATTTTTCAGCTTGCTTGTGGTTAGCCTTGTCAGTTTTGAATAAAGTTAATAACAATGTGCTGATCATGGATTGGTCCATGTTTAGAATTAGTAGCTGGGTTTATAGGACAATTTCAATCACTTGCCTTTTAGCGATTCTGACTTCTCTGCTTGCTTCTACCAGATTTTTAGCATTTCACATACACGTTAGTGTTGGTCCATGTTTGTGGGTGTCATTTCTTGTGAAATCCGAACATGTTGCCGGTAATTTGGAGCCATTTGTGACAACAAGAAGTTCTCCAAACAAGTTTGTTTGTTCCAACTTTTTGAAAAGATCCATGTTAATGTCCCTGGAACCACACGGGGAGTGATTTCACTTGAAAATACCTCCAGTGTTTTGGAATTCGAGCCTCATGTGTGACTATTTTTAAGTCTCACTTTCATTGCTGTTTGATGTCAGCAAAAAAAGTATTTTTGGGGGGCTTTTCACATGCACACGATGACTGCAGGTCTCGTACTGAAAAACTGAAGTAGATGTAAAAGTAAGAGCTTGCAGAAACAGTTTGTGGGGTAGTTTTCCACAGGAGGACTCATCCAGATGATAAAACTCACCAATTAAAAGGGAACGCCCTGAATCAGAGTCACATTTGATTGCATGCGTCTGAAGAAGAAACCACAAGATTCTGTCGGTATAATAATTCTATTTAATAAAATACTTTACTCTATTACTGTAAGCACTATGGTTATTGTTTAAGCTCTGATCTTGATTCATGTTTATAAAGGTTGTAATTACATTTACATTGAATTAAGCATTTATATCAACATAACCTTCAGAAGTTTGTGACCACTGATGCCTAAAAAAAAAGGAAATTTATCATTCATCTTTTACTCAAAAATAAAATCTCACTTTTGTTGCTTTTAAAGAATCCTCTGTAGGTGGATTTACTTAAAAGATGAGTCTTTTTAAGTTTAATCGAGTCATTTGTGTTATTTTAATGAAAAAGCCATCGAGTTAACCTGAAAAACAAGACAGTATTTCATTCATTGCAATAACGCAAATGATGTAAGTGACCTGAAATATTTCTTAGCAGTTAATTAACACAGTTGCATAAAACCACTGACATTGACAGACACAAAGAAATTTTGACTGCTCTTTCTATCACTTTGCATTTTTCTCTTGTTATTTGCAAGTTAAGGTGTTCAAAGGCGAAGTATGCCTTTGACAAGGTAATCCAGTGTTGCTAATGCTGCAATTATCATCTGATTGCCCAACTGACGCTATTATAACAATCAGTCACTATATACCTATATATCGTCACCTGGACCTATGCTACCTGTCAGGAATATTTTGCATCCTCCTGCTGAACTGTATGTGACTGTGAAACTAGTCACAAGCACACATTCTGTGTGTTGTCTGGGCAGGCAGGCAGTCGGCCCTCCAGTGTCGCGAGATTAGTGACTCAGCAGAACTCAAACCCCCTCCTCCTCCTCCTCCTCCTCCTCCTCCTCCTCACATGTGCCCCCTCTCTCCATCTCTGACACTGTGCTGGTACACTGACAGGCACGGCTGTGGCCAGTGACTAAGACTCTGTTTGTGCTATCTCACAGACACCGCGATGTAGCTAGCACCCTCCATAAAACAGCGGGACTACATTTAAAAAAAAAAAATCAGTTGTATCATGAATTTCACAAGGGTGGGCTTCTAAATTGCATGCTGTCTGATGAGGGGGAAATAAAAGGTGGTTTTCAGAGACACTTGTGGCAACACTCATGGACTATTAGCATGCATATAGCATGAAATAAAGGTGGGTACACACACACAAACACACACAATGCTGAAAACAAAGCGTGACAGCACAAAATGTACACGGTTGTACATGCATGTAACGAATGCACGCTCACATGACACATGCAAATGGGATGCTTAAAAGGTGAACTTGCTGCACATCATGTAAAAGGCACTGATGTAAGTGAATAAGACATAATCAAAGACATACTGTGGTTGAAAGGGTGGCTGGGCGGCTGTTGTAGGTGTACCTACAGTAAATGGTAAAAAGAAATCTCCTTTTCTCATTCAGACTAAATATATATGTATACATAAGAGGAATGAACATGGCATGAAGAGCTCAACGAGTCACTCTGGGCTGAGATCCTTGAAAAAAACAACAACTGTTTTTTTCTCTTTTTTGCAGGCCTTATTATTCATTTCTGAGAAATGTGAAGGGTTTTTTTTGTTCTCTGTTTGACGTTTTTATACCAATTTCTCGAAATCTTTGTATGTGACTTGTATTCCCCCATTCAGGGCTTTTCAATTCATTGCTGTGCAAAAATTATACAGCGAGAAGAAGAAGAAGCATAACCCTCAGCCATAAAGATACACCCACAGCAGATGTTCCCTCTTCAGGCATGAGCTGGCAAAATTGATACTGTCACTACACAAAATCAAATGCTTGGATTAATGTAAGCAAAGGTTTCAAAAAGGAGCAATGCATGGAAAACGAAAGGGGATACTCACAGATAGGCGGCCTTCCCCTCCTCGATTTCTTTGCCCTTGCCGCTGGTGGCTGTTTTCTTGCTGCACAGGGTGCGCGTGATGCACATGAGCAGGCCGCAATGACGCAGGAAGAAGCAGCTGACGTCCACCAGCACGAGAAGCAGCAGCAGCGCTCCCAGGCCGAGGCCCACCACCGCCCCCAGCCCCAGACCGCTGAACAGGGATTCTGCTAAGACAGTGAAACACACAGGCACACACACACACACACACAACACACAGCAAGGACAAAACCACTGTTAGCAAATTTGGTTCACTGACTTGTTCTCTAAGACACATTCAGAGGTTAGGGTCAGATTGGGTGCGGGATCAGTGGAGCTAGAAGGGATTCATTGTCTCGCTCGCGTGTCTTCAGGTCGGACGCCCGCAGAGTCGAGGCTGGAGGTCAGCTTCCTCCCCGGGAAACTATAAAGCTGTACCAAACTTTTACTCCAAGGTCAATGAATTCCTCCAGAGCCAGTTGGATGGTTTCCAACACACAGATAAGTCCTAATCCACAATTCTTCAATGCGCACAATCCTCAGTGGAGAGTGGAATTATCTCGATTATTAGCGTGAATCCATCAAATCTCCTCCAAAACAAATCAATTCTTGCCTGATAAAGTTTCTGTTATATATATATATATATATATATATATATATATATATATATATATATATATATATATATATATATATATTAATTTATTTTTTTTTATTTTTTTTACTGACAGAGACTAAAATAAAACCAGTCTTCCAATTTATTCCCTTTTTGTGTGTGTGGTAGAAGTATCGGTTTTTGTACTCGGTGTC
>VUQR01016870.1:27460-43441 GCA_015108515.1 Hemichromis elongatus
GGATGAAAGATTTTAAATAATTTAGCAAAATGAGATTTATAGTGCTCCAAAAAAGGTGGAAATGTAACAGTCGATTTGTGGCTTCATCTCCACTATACAGTAAACTCTGCCAATTAAATGCTCAGTTTTGTGAAGAGAGGGCAAAGCAAAACAATTCTTCTCTGCCGTGTTTGCCCTCAGGCCTTTGCATCTACCTCTGTATCACGTGCCAAATGTGAACATCACACCGATGCAGAGGTTGGTGCACACGTTCAGCTCTGCACTGAAGCCCGAGTTCACGTTAAGCACCGACGCACTGATGCTCTGGACACTTTATCCACTGGGTGCCTCTTAATTTTGTAGCTCGCAGCACTAAACAGAATGACGTCGGGAAATAAATTAAGGTTTTTTTAGCTCGGAGTCAAAACGCTCTCTCAGAGTGGTCAACTCGCTCTTAAAAAACATGCCGAGCTCTCGGCTCAGTTGGGAGCAAGCAGCGAGGCCTGCTTCCATTTGAAAGTAATACAAAAATGAAGGTAGTGCGGTAAAGAGAGGCTCCCAGTGGGTTTCTCTGAATGGAGCTGTGGCCTTAAGTGATCCTGGGGTTGAGCAAACGGAGCATCCACTGTAGGATCAGCGCTGACAGCTGGAGGTCGGACCTTGCCAGAAATAATCAGTGATGGAAGAGTGAGAGTGAATGAACTTTTCTACTTAGGTACGCTCTCATCTGCGTGTTCAGTAGTCTGTAAGTAAAAAAGGGGGCTCAGACAATAATGTGAAGGTGTAAGCACTCAGAGGCAGCTGAGTGGTGTAGTCTGGCACCTCCAATTTAAAAATAAATAAAAAAAAGTGAGCAAGGGGAGAATGCTGCAGGAGGCTTCGTTCGACTTCCTGCATCCTGACAAACCACAAAGTAAATGCGAGCTGAACGCAGGAGGTGTAAGCTGCCTTCCACCTATATGTTATATCTGTGGCAGAAAGATGAATTTACACGCATGAACCATTTGGCTTTTCAAGGGAAAAAAAAAAGGAGATGGTTTAATATCTCATTCTGGATGTTATCCAATTGAATCTGCGCTAAACTGTGTGGGGAACTATACACTGTTTGAAAGCACAAAGCCTCAGGGTAATCAGTGTAAACAATTTCAAGGTCCAGATATCTCTCCTACAACAGTTTATCTTTGATAACAAGATTTAAAAAAAAAAAAAAAAAAGGTCAGAACCTGCGATGCAGAAACCAAGATATCCTGAGTTTTAATCTCTTAAAAATACCAGATCATTTTCTTTTCTTTCAACAATATAACTTAATAGCACGTTTCACTTAATTCTCCACAGTATTTAGTGCTTCTTAATTGATGAAGTAACAACCCTCCAATAATTCTCTGCTGCTCTGCTACCACATCGCTGCAACATGCTAAGGCTGGACTGAACAGTGGAAGCTAAGTATACCCAATGATTCAGTAGCTTGTAGAACCACCTTTAGCAGCAATAACTAGAAATACTTGTTTTCTATATGATTTGATTCGTCTCTAATATGCTTGTGGAATAATTTTGGTCTGCTCTTCTTTACAATGTTGCTTCACTTCATTGGTTTGCAGGGGTTTGTTTATGCACAGCTCTCTTAAGTCCTAGCACAGCATTTCATCGAGGTTGAGGTTTGAATGTTGGGCCATTGCAGAAATGTCCTGTCACATGATACAATTATGGCCAAGCTTTAGAGTCCATGAATCAACTCAGGGGTTGCAAGGTGCCGAGGTCCTGTAAATGTCCAAATAATCACCACCCCGTCGACAGCAGGTATCGGGTTTGTGCTCATATGTTGTGTTTGGTCTTGTGTGTCCAAAGAACGCTGCTCAAGAGGTCTTGTGGTTTGCAAACCTTCATCATGCTATGTTCTTTTTACAGAGAAGAAGCTTTGTTCCTAATGAGCCATACTTCTTAAGCCTTTTTCTCATTGTGCTGTCACAAACTTTACAGGTCTCAGTTAGCATGTTAAATGTTAGACTTTGATATCTACCTCTTGGGCTAGTCGCAGTTTCTCTGAGAATTGCATGGTCTGACCTTGGGGTGAACTCCTGGGAAGATCATGGCGTTGTGTTAACACAAACCTGAATGCTCCAGACCAGCAAACCTCAGCAAAGGTAATCACAAGGTAATCAGTTAATCAAGTGGATTTAATTAGCAGTAATTGTCTGCCGCTACACTCTTTCTTTCTATTGAAGCAGTAAAGGTAGAAAGAGTCCTGTGAAGACATCCTTTATCACATTAGTTTAACACCTTTGTGGAAGTTTTGAAAGAAAATGGATGGTTTTTAACCCTCAGCGGATCTTCAGAGCTTGTTCACTTTAAGCAATAAAGACACATTTGGAACAGGAAATAGTAAGTGCAAATGGGCTGACAAGAAGGTTTATCTCTATTTTTAGAAGCTGAACTTTCATGTGTAACATCCTTGAAGTTGTCCTTTAAAAATTTGATCTCCCAATGTATAAAAGGAACAGTTTGGAAAGAGACACGTATTTAGGCAGGGGCGATTGTGGCTCAAGAGTTGGCAGTTCGTCTTGTAACTGGAAGGTTGCCGGTTCGAGCTCTGACTCTGGCAGTCTTGTTAGTTGTGTCCTTGGGCAAGGCACTTCACCCGTTGCCTACTGGTGGTGGTCAGAGGGCCCGGTGGCACCAGTGTCCGGCAGCCTCGCCTCTATCAGTGCACCCCAGGGCAGCTGTGGCTACAATGTAGCTTGCCGTCACCAATGTGTGAATGGGTGGATGACTAAATGTAGTGTAAAGCGCTTTGGGGTCCTTAGGGACTAAGTAAAGCGCTATACAAATACAGGCCATTTACCTTTTTTTTTTCCTAGGCACTCTCAGTTTTCGACACACGGTGGTTAACATGTTTGAGGATGTAGGCATCCTCATACTAGTGATACACTCCCTTTCCCACTGAAAATGAATTTCGTTTAAAGCCCAGAGCGAGCACTTCAACCCCACAGCTACTGTTTCAAATCCGGTGCAGTGGAGTATGGAGCCAAAACAACAAAAAACATGTGTGCATTCCCAAATACTCCTGCACCACACAGTGTCACGACCCAAATGACTCTTATGTCAGTGACTTTGTTCTTGACTTAGAGCTGAGACTGCAGACAGCAGATCCTGGCAGCGAGTCAAAGCACAGAGAGGCAGAGACGGAGAACCTTGTGGCAAAAGGAACTCTAATTAAAACTTTGCATTTTCGTGGAATCAGAGGGATTTGGGATTTGAAACTTGTCGACTGAATCAATATTCTCGCTGCTCCGAGGGCTACAGTTTTGTATCTCACCTTTTGAAAGTCTGTCTAGGTTCCACTGGCTTCTACAGCCACAGATTCAGAAATGGTAAACAACACCTCTACAGCTCCCCGGAAGCATCCACATATTCCAGAAAAGGCAGAAAATATCAGTTCGTTGTTTAAGCCACACTTAACTGTTTGTCATTGTCACACAGCTGTAGCTTCAGGCTTTCAAAGCAGTCACTCTGCCACTGCCACAGTCTGCTCTGTGTCTTTAGGTTTTAGGTGCTCTCCCTCGATGATGGGCCATAGACATTATACTGTGTCTATGTCATTAATTATAAAACTCAAGGCAGCTCTAAGCTACATGACCTTCACTCAGGATCCATTTTTTAACACCCTTATTCTGTCTTTTGTTAACAAATGGCTAGAAAATGTCTTGTGTGAGAGTTTTTCCTGTGTTGTACATTTACAGTAATCCCTAAGGTGCCATATTTAATACACAGAGTTTTGTGGGGGTTTTAATGGTTGAAAAAAATGCTGGATGTAGCAAATATAATACAAATAAAATAACACAAATACAAAACATAATATTTAGATATTAAAAGGAAATTATTACACAGTTTAGGCTTTAAAATGCTATCTAATGATACTAATATTTTCACTGTCTTTACCTAAATTAAAACGCACACATTTGCTCCTAAATTAAAAACAAGCAGAATTTTTTTCCCCTCTAAGATTTGCCCAAGGGATTTCGAAGTGTCCAGATAAAGATTTTATTATACTGTCATTTTTTCCTTCCTTTGGAAGGGATGCCAGCAAAAACTCTTGAGCCTAAAAGACTGAAATCCATAAATATCAGACTTCCATCCGATAAGAAGTATTACACTGAAGTGCTTAGCAGCAGCTTGACAGTTTGAGGTTGGATTGATATGTTACATGCTTGTTTACTTGTAGCCGTTTAGCCAGCCGTTTTATTCAATTTATTCCCAGGTTCTGAAGTGATTTAGGAAAAGAACAGAGTCTGAGCACACACACACACACACAATAGGGCTGTTTCTGGATAAAGGTATACCTCAGAATACTTTTATCAGAACTGAGATATCAGCTCTTCTTGTCAGTGTTAAGAGGCATCAGTGTCTGCTGTAGCTGACACCTCTATGGTGGTCCTAACATGCAAAACAAACCCAGAAAAAAATACTTACAACAAAAAAAATATAAAGTACAATAAAATTAGAAAAACAAAACTACTATTATATAAAGATATACTATTAGAACTGCTCTGAATTTACACAAAAAACAAATACATATGTTTCATGAATTAACGGTAACTTTGTGTGGGTTATGTTGAATCAGTGACTGTCGCTATGTTACCCAAACTAAATCATAATATATTTAATATAATATGATATATGTATTATATTATTAATAGATTCATATTTTTAAATAACATATTTAAAAATGTGAGTGACTTATTTTAGCAAACAGCCACAGCGCAATGCCTTCATATAAAAAACCTGTACGTTAGATAATCCAGTGATGGTAAAAGCATGGCTGCTAAAAAAAAATCTGCAAATGGAACAATATATCATATATGTTCATATATCTCACTGAAATGTTACTCTGTAGCTGATTGTGTCTTATTTTAGATGTGATGTGATATTTTCACTAGATTATGGAAAATATACTTTGTAAGATTTTGAGCTTTTGCAGTGTAGCAACAGGCACCTGATCTGTTAGCTCTGGAAGGCGATCGGCGCAGTTACTGGAAGAAGCTTCCTGTGTGGGATTTTTGCCAAGAAATGGCAATGAAAGCAGTAACATCAAGAGAGCATTAAAGGTTATCAGTTTCATATCATATCATTTATATCCATCATATGATAAATGTTGCCAGTGCATTACAAAATGTATAGATTCAAATGTTGTTTTCTAAGAAAGCTTTTTTATTGAATGCTATTTCAATACACTCATCTTCAAGTTTAAATATGTGTGTTTGCATTTTCTAATACAGCGAGTTCAGCTAGTGTATCATCACTGGTTTGTACAGATGGTCTGAGGTAATTTAAATTAGTTTGCAAACAACGGCCAAATTCAGGTAAAAGAACACTAACGAATTCTGGGCTTGTGTGCAAAAGATTCATATAATTCATGCAAAAACACACAGTGGAACACAATCAGTCATGGATTGGCCTCCCCAGAGCTGAGATCTCAGTATTATAGAAGTGGTGTGGGATCATGTTGACACACAACAGAACAGAAGGCAGAAACATCCAAAGAAGAGCTTTGAATGTCCTTCAAGAAGTCTGGGGAACTATTCCTGAAGACTCCTTAGAGACATGACAAGGAAGCTGCCTAGGAGAGTTCAGACTGTGCTGAAGAATAAAGGTGGTCATAACAAATAATGACTTGCAAGCTCAACAGACTTGCACAAACTTTCTTTTTTGCTCAATATACATTTCCATTTATGTGTGCATAAATTTGAATACATCACTGCGCTGAAATCCCAAAACAAAACAGGAAAGAAAGGATGTTCAAGACATGCACAGTACTCTACTCTTAGCTACTCTGAGCTACATTCAAAGGTTCAAACTGTTGTTAAAGGAATTCGACTGGCATTTATATAATCTTATTCCTGCTCTTCAAAGTGCTAAAGATTACAATTTACCCAAAGCCATATGATTATATAGCCGTATATTCAATTAACTTAAAGTGCTTTTTTCAGCCTTCACCTTTTTTATGCACTACAGTGTAACTTAAAAAAACCCAAAACAGCCTGAAACAAGGTACCATCCTTTACTATGATGATGATATACCTTTATTAGTCCCACAAGGGGAAATTTCATGTTAAGGCTGCCGACCTATTGCACGCAATGGTGGCGCCATCTTACCCTCCGACCATACATACATTACACAAAAACATCACATGGGGAAGACAGGTCAGAGAGTTATAACAATGGAAAATGCACCACATGAGGAAAGACAAGGAGAAAAAAAAATAACTCCCCCCAGACTGAGCTCCAATAGGGAGATCAGTTTGAGAACAGGAAAATATATATATATATATATCTATATCTATCTATATATATATCTATATCTATATCTATATCTATATATATATGAAACAGGTCAGATCTCTGCATAAAAAAGAAAAAAAATGCTTGATTTTAAATGTAACAGTCTAATGTGTGTCTACAAACTTTCATGACAGCTGCCAGGATGCCTTCAAATATCACGAGTGGCCGAGAGCATTATAAGAGAAAAACATGCACATTACTGTTCACGTGTGAGCCAATGAACAGCTACTGTTTCCTGGAGTTTTATTTGTTGGTGATGTCCAGTTTGTACTAACGTGCAACAAACGCCCATCTGGTCACTTACAGTTGCCTCCCTTGATTTATAATCTCAGAGTAAAGAGAAGTAATAAGGTCATTTCTGTTGGAGGGTCTTTTAGGAAATAGAGGGCAGTGCTGCCTTCCTCTTGCACTGAGTGATCACCTGCACTCAAACTGATGCAACGGCGGCAGTGAAAACCATCCTCTGTAATAACCCACAGGTCAGAGTGATAAACTGCCTGCGGGGCTTTGAGGGCAGATGTTGCACTATGCATGCAAATACCTGTTTGCTGGCCAAGAAAGGAAATTTTCATTGCATTTAAAGCTAGTTTTTTAATCAAAGGCATGCTTTATTATCAAATGAAACAAAAAACTGCCATGCTTTACGTCTGAGTCACATACCAAGTTATTAACTTGGATAACAAAAAAGGTTTTTTCAACAAAAAACTGCCTCTAATCTTCTTTGAACCTTCTACAGTACCAATACACAGGCAGTGATGGGACTTCACTAGTAGAAATGCTTATCATCATACTGCCATCTCTTCTGGCACATGTTTCCCACAATTTAGACATCAAGTAAAGGTGTCTGAATGCTTTCGTTTTTGCTTGCTTTTTTTGTATTTGGTGATAATACTCCAACCGAAAGCTCCTAAAATCAATGTTTGTGCCTTCTCTTTACTATGGTGTTCAAAAATCAGGTGCACTATGATGCACAGGACATATGCCACACCATTCATTATGCAGAGAGAGGGAGAGAGTCTTTACTGCTGTGTCTGTGGTTATATTTTCACTTTCTGTATCTGCAAATGAGGCCACGCTGCAGCATCACTGTGCTTTCTCTCTCCAACTTGAGGTCTGCCTAATAGAAACACAGACAGGCAGTCCAACACTCTTGTGCTTGGCGCAGTCATCACTTCTGTATTTTGGACTGAGGACGGCAACAAATGTGACTTTGTCTTGAATATTACAATCTGGCTGTGGGCAGAGCAGTGCAGAGACATGGAGATATTTTTGGCTAACACTTCCTTAAGGGTGTTTGTTGATGTCAAAAAACAAATGGTGGCTAATTTCATGTTGTCACATTTTTATTTTGCTGTTAATTTCCAGGATTGGCTGACAGGGTCTAGTATTATCATTTTTCCCTCTTTGTATCTTCAGTCCATCCACGATTCAGACATAAATTCAAGGCAGTGCAGTAATTAATATGTTCCAATTTTGTCCAACATTTTTCCTTTGTTACGACAGTTTAAATGATTTTTTCCTAAGTCTTTTTTTGTCTACAGACAAGGACAGAATTATTAGTCCCCCGTACAGAAATTTTACATTTTATAAAAGTGTTTCTTAAGTGCTTTTAAACAGAGCAGGGGGGTTTTAACACAGCTTTTCCAAGTATACTAAAATTTGAGTTTTCTTTTAAAATCTTCTCATATCATGCCTTCATTACTCCTTCCAACACGATGACATTCCCATTTCCCAATGCACCAAAGCAGGCCAACTACATAATAATATTCCCAAGACTGTGTTTCACTGTCGGGCCTGCAGTGTTCTTTGGGTTATATGCCCCTCCCTTCTTTCTCCAAACATCAGCAACATCTCTGTGGCCAAAGAGCTCAAGTTTCATCTTATCTGGCCAAAGGATGCAGTTGTGGTGTGCATAGTCTTTCTCCAGGTTGTCTTTATCATACTTAAGCCTGGCTTGAAGGTTTCTCTTCTACAGAAGTGACGTTTTTCTTCATCTCCAACCTCACAGTCCATTCCTGAGGATGAACATGGTTCTAGTGATAGTCTTGTTTGGGACTACTCCCAACTTGGCTAAGTCCTTCACTAGTGTCTTGACATTTGTTCTAGGGTTTTTGGTAGGGATGTTCCAGATGATTAATTTCTTATTTGACTAAATGAGGAAAATTAACTTGGCTAGCATCCAAAATCAAATGTGACAGAACAAAATTAGTCACCAGTTGTTTTTTGACATTAACAAACACCCTTAAGGCACTGTTAACCAAATGTATCTTCACATTAAGTTAAATCTCAAAACTGTTATTGGAAAATGCCAAAAACTAATAACAAAGACATTTAAAAGCATTTATCAGTTTTTAAAAAATAATGAATCATGCTGCTTAAATGTGCCTCACCTCGCAACGTGCATGATAAACAGTGCACGTTATATTCCACACAGCCAATATGGAAGAAAAACAAACCGATGTTTACTGTGAAATGAGAACATGTTGCTACAAAAAACGTTCATATATTACTGAAATGTAACACATTAACATTCAAAAAACTAATAAACACTGAAAAGTGTTGTGCGTTGTGCCGTGCATTATAAATGATGCACAGTGTTCAAAATTTCATGACAGCCACTTCAGTAAAAGTTCAAATCTAAAATAACAAAACAATAAATCATCCTGCAATTTTTTTTCTGCTTATCTGAAGTCAGGTTGTGGAGCATTAGCAAGGAAGCCCAGACCTCCCTCTTACCATGTCCTCCAGCTTATCTGGGGAAACACTGAGTCAATCCAAGGCCAACCGATAGGTGTAATCTCTCCAGCTAGTCCTGGGTCTACGCCAGGCCTCCTTGTGGTACAGTAGGACATGTCCAGCCCGAACACCCTACCCCTGAGGCGACAGCCTTAGCTGTCTCCTCTTGATGTGGAGGTGTAGCGGCTCTACTCTGAACCACTCCTAAATGACTGAAATCCTCACCCTATCGCTAAGGGAGTCCCTTGTATCTGCAAACTCATTCTAATATTGTTAACATAAAACAGGCCTCCATTAACAAATTTGTGGTGTTTCTCAAAAACAATGCGGCATCTTGTGGGAGATGACTGCATAACATTTAGGACACAATTTTTAATTTCATTGGGCATCGATTAAAATTATTAAAATAACATTAGATGACTAGTAAGTCTGGTACCAACCAGTGACAACAGAGACGAGTGGTGTCGATTAGCCCTGCACATCCCCAGTTTTTAGACACATCTTTCACTCGTCTTCTGTCCAGTGTCTTTGAAATCATCCTACCTCTACCTGGCTTGTTTTTAGACTGTGTAAATTGGAAGATAACCCACACTTTTAGTTTGAGCTTTACAGAGTTAAAGCATGTTGTTGCACAGTAGTGCTTTTGGCTATGGCTCAGTTTAAAAGGTCAACATTTAAGAGTCTCAAGATATGTTTATATCTACATAGAAGCTACTTTATATATTAAAGTAAGGAATTATTTTTATCTTGCAGCTACCTGGAAAAACTTAGAAACACATTTTCTCCAAAGTATTTGTGTAAAAAACAAATTTGTGTTTTTTTTAAGACTGAAGTTTTCAAAAACTTTTGACTTCTGGACGCCCAGTGTTCATTAATTCTTATTTCTCTGCTCTATTAACTAGTTTACTGACTTCTTCTGATTACTTGTTGATATATAGGCCCATTAGTACCATTCAGTGGCTAGACATCCAGCTGCTTGTGTGGCACCTGAAGCCATTCATACACATCTTTGACAATACAAACTCATTAGGTCTGACCAGTGATTGACTGTCTCTAGATGGGATCTATGAGAAAGTGACTCAATTAATGATGACCAAATGGGCAATCATTGATTAAGAAGGTAGCAGGCGTTAATCTGCGCTGTGATAAACATCATCATTTGCAGATGGGAGAAAGTCTTCCTCCTAAGTGCTCACTTTGCGACGTGACGAGGAGTGGAGAAGGGGAGTTTTTCTGAGGACATCCTCAAAAAAACTCAACATTATAATTAAATCCTCTCTAGTTCGCAAGAGATGGATGGGTTCTTGTTTTCTGTCCATTTCCAAGGAGGAAGCAGATCAGCCCTGATGCGATTCAAGTGCACTCAAGTGCCAGCGTAGAGGAAATGAAAAACCATGGGAAATTACTCTTAAGTTAGAAGAATATGGCATCCTTAACAATCAACCTCAAAAGACTTCAAAGAAATTCATCTTCCTTTTCTGTAATTTCTGCTGTCTGGGGTTACGGCTTTTTAAGGAGTAATTCAAGTGTCTGTACCGTGATCTTTGAAGTTACTATCCAAAGTTTAAACTCTGCTTAAGCACAGTTTCTAATGCATGAACAGAAGTTTAACAGCCAAAAGGTTATGATGCCACGTTCCCGCAAGTGTTGAAGGTCCTACAAGACCCTAAAATACTTGCCCACCAACAGTCACTTTCCGTTTTTGTGTTGGTTTGCAACATATTGGCTTGTTTTTCATTGGTTTTCTTCTCTTCACTTTGTCCTTCTATCCCAGCTTCAGTATCTAACTAGTATTTCAACGGTTTATTGTTGATTCATGACTATTCCCCTCACAGTTTTCATCATCCCTACTTCCCAAGTCTATAAGATCATTCTTGACTGGTATCTAGAGTTGGGCTATCGCCCACACAAGCTGGTTCTAATCAGGCATCAATTCTGAAAATACTTCTATTAGTTTTTCTGCCAAAAGGTCTTTCAGAAACTTAACTTTGTCAATATCAAGTGTGTTTTTCTCCCAACAGAATGTTTTCTAAGAAGGTGTTTGGAGACTCACTATCCTTGAAATGTTCAAAAGGATCTTTTTCTAAAAAACAAACAAACCCATTTTTAATAATTGATATCAAGGACTTCTTTACCAAAGTATTTTTTAACATATTGAAAGCTAATTTTTTTAGGAAATGGTGGCACAACAGACATTAATCTCACAATTCCAGTGAATTCAGGGAAACCCAGAATTCATACATGCATATATAGTCTTATTATCTGCGCCTGCCCATTGATCAAATGCAGATTAAAGGCAGACGTGGCCAAAGTGTCCAAACTTGGTTTGGCCTGTCTGTCATTGGGATTAACTCCATGTCGCTGCACCTTTTATCCATTTCCCAAGAAAAATATAAAGAAATCACTTGTGGCTCAAGACTTTTGCACAGTATTTCAGAATGCAATTGAATGCTACTGCACTTTAGTGATTAAAAAGGCTAGTCTGTGCATATTTATTTATTTGCATTCCTATTCTCTCCTTTAGTGATCTATAGTAATGAATGATTATCACTGACACTGATACACAAGAGAGTGCACTCACAGAAAGGTTTTATGCCATTAGCTGGTCGTTTTGCACACTGCCACACCCAGACCAGAGGGATGTCCACCCAGATCTGACTTTGTTATAGTTAATGTGAAGGGACATCAGTCATTCTGGACAGCTCTGAATGTAAATGCAAGTCTTTGTATGTATAGGAATTTCGTCATTGTTGCTACGCGCACACAAATGTCCACCTATGGGAACTCCAAATCCCAGTTTAATCCCTGGTCACGGGCAAAACAAAGATCAGACAGTCTTCAAACACCATAAGCCATCTGTGTGAGCCATTGTTTCTGCTCGCTTTCCTTTGCAGCAGCTGACATCAATTTTGTCTGATGTTAAAGTGCTCCCTCGGAAACGCAATCTTTTGATCTCGACAGGATTATCTTTGTTCCATGAATAAATGAGCAAGTAAACACGTAAACACCACCATTGATCTCCTATTATATTATTCTTCTATACCCCAGTAAGTATTACAATAAGTATATTGACTGTGGCGTATTTTACACAAGGCAAACAAATGTAGGTCTTGGATTAAAGCTTTTACAATTAAAATCCCTGCGGGTCAGCTTTGCTCGCACGTCTCTAGATGTCTGACGGTTTTGTCAACTTCAGTCCGAATTTTCAGCTTTAATCTGACAATTTTTTTAGCCACACATTCAGCAGCAGATGCAGTTTTTATTTTGGAGTGGCAGTTTCAGAGCAGCAGTACTTCAGCTGATTATACTGAATGAAGCAATCTATTTTCTTATGGAGGAAAAACTGAGCAAAGCCTTCAGAGACTGCAGTCAGTAAACATAATGTAAATGATGCTTTATTATAAGGCTCCTTTTAATCTCACAAATAGATATTGGGAAGTGTATCAGCTGGTTCAGTATCAGCAGTAACAGCATTGAGAAAGTTGCATTTTTACACACTAAATGATTGAACAATAGTTTTCTTCATTACACTGCTTGGCTTTCATTTTGAAAATTGATGAAAGACTTGATTTATGTAATGGGCAGCTATAAAAGTATTCATTTCCCATTTTGATTTGCTGGCAACACTTCCAGGAAGAAGTTTCATTTGAGCTCCACGGGGGAGGAGAGAGTGCTGCCTAGATTATTTCTTCAAGTGCTTTGATGAGATTATTACGCACAAAATCTATGATGCCTGTTACTATCAAAGCATTTTATAGCACATGACTGGAAAGAGAAGAAAGCGAAAGCCAGGAACGAAATGCGGCAGCCACAACAAAGCTTAACACAAGCAGTGTCAGACTATATCAGGCCTCAGGGGCAGATTTAGGCAAACTCGGGCATCATCGTGTCATATTTTTTTCTCTTTTATGTAAGCGAGTAGACGGTGATTGGTGCCAGGTGGAATTATTGTAAAAGCCTGTGACTTTAGTCGCTTTCTATACAAAACCAAAAGAAAAAACAATGCCTTCTGTTAGAAAAGGTTTTCTTTTTTATAGTCCTATGTGTCAATGTGGTGCACTCCAAAGTTACAAAGAACATGCATAAAATAAAACAATAAAATGCTGTTTTTACTCTTAAATTGGCCCTTGGTTGTCTGATATGCACCACTACATGGGACACTGATGATATGATGCATTATGGAACTCGAAGCCTGTTTTAGTGTCATCAAAGTTTACCACTTATCATGTCTACACAAATGAATAGAAAGTATTACCCTAAATATTGGTCACAGTAAGTAATACCGATCATGTTCATTTATTTCCACAAGCATGAACCTAATTAAAATGATTTTCTTTGTTAGTCCGTGTGTAACCTTGGAGACGGCTGACGTTTGTGTCATTTAAAATCGTTGCAGTGCAAACTGGGATCACAGAATCATCTGTTTATTTAGTTTCCATTCTGTATTTTGTAGAGCTATGACGAACGTTTGACGGTTCGTGTTATCTGGGAACACACTCCCATCTGTTGTCACTTGCCTTGCAGTCATCAGTGTAACTCTGCCAAGTCCATCCCATCCTTCGGTAGTTTGCAGAACCACCTTTATAATAAAGTAATCATTTTCTTTGTGACTTTATTAGTCTCTCATATTGTTGTGCAGGACTTTAGTTTCACTCTGTGATACAGCGTAGTTTCAGTTAATTAAAGTTTGTGCGCACTGATTTATGAACAGCTCCTAGCATGGCATCGATCAGATTCAAATCTGGACTTTGCGTCATTGCAACACCTCAAATCTTTTCTTTAATTTAGTCATTCTGATTTTCTGCCATGTTTGGGATCATTGTCTTGTTTCTTGACCAGTTTTTAGTCAAGTTAAGTAGCCGGAGAGATGGTCTAACTTTTCTCTGTTTTCTCTGAATACTTTGGTATACAGAGGAGTTTGTGGTTGACTCAAAGACCGAAAGCTGCCCAGGTCATGTGGCTGTGAATCATCACCACCATGCTTGTAGGTATGAAGTGCTTGTGCTTATATGCTCTGTTTAGCTTGGAAACCCTTCCAAAGAAGCCACAATTGGTCAACCTTTTTCCTAATTGTACTGTCATGAACTTTAACATTTAACAGGATAACTGAGGCCTATAGCGTCTGCGATGTAGCACCTTCATTTCTACAGAAGGAATATGGGTGTACTTACTTATTTACAGGACCATAGAGAGTCCCCTTGAAAACTTAGTTTTTCACATGACTGAACTGAACACAGCTGAAGTAAATAAAATAATGAGGTCAGCATATGTAGAAGTAGTCAATGATCTAAAAGCTTTAGACTTCTCTGTTTTGGGTCATTTTTTCTGCTATTGGCTCTGTGCTCTGACAAGTGTGGAAGTCGTTTACATGGTGATGGTAGGCACACAGTTCTGGCTGTGAGCACAAACAAGCGAACAAGTGTGTAGTTCTTTTGATTGTGAAGGGCAGCCAATCAAAAGAAAGCTCCTTTTAAGGGAACAGGAACTTGACGGAGTTGCTTCAGACAGAAGAACTAGTCTATCAGTTATTCTTTCTTCTTCTTATTATTATTATTATTGATACTGTTTTTGCATTTCTTATCCACTTTAAACTTTACTCTGTTGTGTTTAGTTGTGTTTAGTGCCAACATGGGACATGCATTAGATACGTGTATAAAGCATGACTAAATAGAATAAAGAGTTATTGTATCTTATTTTGTCTTATAGCCACGTTCAATGGTGAGCAGTGAGTTTTAAAGCTGGAGCTTGAGCTTAGATTCAACATAAATGATGAAATTATCCATTAATGTAGAAAACCCAAAATCCAGCCTGTTCTCGTTCCCAAGTTGAACAACAGAGACATGCCTGGGATACCGATCGGAAGCTTTCAATCATTCAGCTGTTTTAGCGCTGCTTTCAAGCCATTGTGTAAACGTCTAAATTCAGTTGAAAAAGAAGACTACAAAAAATCTTTCTGTCATGAATGCAGTGTGCCAGAGAAAAGGCTGACAAGCCGCTAAAAGAATGAATAAATAAAATCTGGTGTTAGAAAAACAATGTTATAACTGGGTAGGGAAGAAGGACAGCTTAGTGGTGAGAAGGTGAAAAAAAATATTTTGATTTGGAACAAAAAACTAAACTAAAATAATAAGATTAAAAGGAAAGGGAGTAAACTGTAAAAGTGTTGCAATCAATGGTGTTTTTCTTAAAGACTTCTCTGTAATCAGGATGAGAAGAAGGTTATTCAGCCTGTTACAAACTCAAATAGGATGGAGAAAGTGGATGGATGAGGAAGAAAAAAGAAACTACCTACTGAATAAAGCAGCTGCAAAATACACAGAGAGAGAACTGAGGAGAGAAATTGACTTCTGAGAGATAGAAGGTACATATATCGCCTGATTATATTTTCTGTTTTGGGCAGAAAAAAAGAAATAAACACAACTGGATGTTTCTTTCATTAAGTGCCACGGTGTTTATACAAGATGAGAAAAAAAGCTAAGGCAGTGAATTAGAAAGATGGCCCACAACTAAGGCTAGGAGAGATTTCACTATTTTTTATTACTGTTCATTGGGATAGAAGGACTTCTTCAATGTCTAATCTAAGTCACTGAAGCAGAGAATGTAAAGGTGGAGTCATTTCTTTTTTCTTTGCTAAAGCTGCGTGATCATATTAATATGATTTTGGCCCAGAAGTATCAAGTTATGGAGGACCACAAGAGCCACACACATCGAAATAATAATTTCTGTGCTTAATTACTGAATTGTAAAATGAAATCTGCATTTGTAAATTCATTTTTGAATTCCAATTTAATAAACTGATTTTTAAAATGCTTTTTAAGTCTCCATTTCAAAAAACATTTTCAAATTCCACTTTAATAAACTGCATTTCAAAAAACATTTCCCTTTCCTGTTCGCTCAGGGATTAACATGTGGATTAGCAGTTGGATTAAC
>VUQR01016871.1:0-49888 GCA_015108515.1 Hemichromis elongatus
TTTATTAGACTGGATTTATGTTGCTGGCTGTACTTCTGACTGACATCTGTGTGTACACAGTTACTGTGGTTTAGTAAAATTTCGAGTACAGAACAAACGGGAATAATAAATATATGTCTACAGACTTTTTTAAAATCAAATCAAGGTAATGTTACCTGTTAGAAAGAACCACCTCTTCAGCCTGAAGCACAGGACCTTTTATTGGGTGAAGCATCACCTCTACCCCCGTCTTTACTCTCAGGTTGTTCTGAGCCCACTTCTGCAGGCCAACTTTTGCACTTGGAAAGGAGGCGACTGGCCAACCTAAACATACCTGAAAGTATCAAACAAGATCAGATCAGATCAGATCAGAGAAGAGAAGAGAAGAGAAGAGAAGAGAAGAGAAGAGAAGAGAAGAGAAGAGAAGAGAAGAGAACCTCCTGTTGTCCTGTGGTACTCGTCAGCAGCACGGGCCTCCCGATGCATGCGTTGGCTGATTTCATTGAGTTGAGGCTGAGTTGGGCTAAAGTTGACCTGCAGCTTTTGGGTGTTTTGTCATCAGCTGTGAAGCAAATTAAAACAAATAATTCAAGAAAAGCTGTTAGGAATGTGTTTGTGGCAAATGTATCAAAAATAAAAGTACCTATTCCTTGTTAAATTATTCACGTATTAACATGACGAGCATTACATTCACCTCATGGTTGTTACATAACATGAATGCACTAAACTTCTCTTTGCGTTCAGCAGGAAATTATTTTTTCATAAGCTCAAACAAGACAAACCACTTTCCCAAATTTCATACATGAACTAGATTACTTCAGTAGAATGTAACTAAATAACAAGCATTTGATTGCTGGGTGGTGCTGATACTGTACTAAAGTGGGTTTGACCTGAAACACCGTTTCCCCGATTAGAAGAGGCACTAGTTTGTTACTGGTAGGGATTTTTGGTAACAGTGTTTTCATAATTTCGTGACAATTTTCGGCTCTAAAAGACAAATTCCTCACTAATAACCAAGGCTAAGGTTTGTTTTCGTGGCCTAATTTGTTGTGCAGATGAAAGATTCAGAGTGAAAAATCACACGTTACAGCAGCGTTTTACTTCAGATTCAAAAAACATGTCAACAATAAACGAAAAACTGAGTGCTAAAAACAAAAATCATAAGATCATGGCAAGTTTCTCCTACATACGTAAACCCACCCACTCACTCAAAAAGCACAGTGCATGCATAAAGTGCACTGTCTGGTGCTACCTGCATTTAGCAGTGCAATGACTGCAGGGGTCGAAGCAGCTTTGTTTCTCTACGTAATCAATGCTGTCAAAGTATTTTGTTATGTAACACAGATATAAGGAGTAGAACTGGTATGAGCCTACAAGCCCAGCTGGCACGGCGATTAGAGAATAAAGATGTGTTCTCAGCACAAAGCTCATGCCTCAGTCAGGCTCTAAAAAAATTAAACCAGCTTTTCCCCATTTCGATGTCTAATATCTAAACTTTATTTATTTATATAACTGCATAAGGTGCTCTGTATTATAATATTATAATAAGACTCCACGATTAAAGACAACGAAAAAAAAAAGAATTAGCTTTTAAAGGGAATAGAGCTCCACTAGAACCAGGCTGAGTGAGAAGGCAGCCATCTGCCATGATCGGTTGGGGGATGACAAAAAAGAAGATTATAGGCACAGTCGACAAACATAAATAAAAGTAAATGACATAAATCAGTGGCAAAAAAATACATAGAGGGGGAAAAAGTGAGAGATAGGTGCGAGTGGAGGAGTTCTCAGTGCACCATGGGAAGTCCCACAGTATAAGTGCAGAAGTCATCATAAGGTTTATAAGGTTCAAAATAGAAAGAGCCCTGTAATAATTACAGTGTCTTAGACTTAGGAAAAAGTTCCTAGCTAGCAGGGTACCTAGCTACCAGCAGCTAGCTACCAGCAGCTACTATACCCCAAAAAGTTGATTCTGTTTATCTGGATGAAAAATGCAGGAATTGGGATAAAAAGTTAAATAAGAACTATGTTTTTATCATATTTATTAAAGCAGCTGGACTTTTCTAGAGGCTGTGGCGCATTTAGGCTTCTGCAAAGGCAATGAATGACCAGTGAATATAAAGAAAAAGAGGGGGGGGGGGGCACAAATGCAAGTCTAAACAAAGCAAATAAGGTCACAAACAAATGCTGCAAACAAATAAGAAGAATAAAGGCACAGAGCTCTGAAAATGAGTGAAGAAAAACAGATGGACCAGCAGCATCAGTGAGTACTGGTCCTGTGATTGCATCAAGCGCCATGCGGGGACTTCCATCTTCATATTACAGGTAGCTTCGTTTGCACGGGTTATACCTGATTTAGATAACACAGCCTGTCAAACGTTTAGGCTCGTGTCTCGTCTCCTTACCTTTCTCAATGAAGTCGATGACAGTGAAAGAGTTGCAGTTCAAACTTATGCAGCTCCCTCCGTCGGTGCGGGATGTTTGCAGGCGTGGAGAGTCATTTAGGCCGTCTTTCACTGAGAAGGAGTTATCTCCTTCACTCGCCTTTTTTGTTTTGCTTTTATTTTTCTTTGAAGACATGGTGATTGCAAAAAGCTTCTCCACGTGAAAGCGGAAACATGTGTAAACATCAAGCGGTGTCATAAACTTCCTGGTTAGCGTTTAGTCCCGCCTTCATTTACCGTAAATGCTCATATATATGAGTTCATCCTGGCAGAAAGAAGAGCAGCAGCATTGTTGTATTTGATTAATTGTAAAGCACTTGTGTGTGGTATATATATATATATATCCTATTTAAAAAAAAATAGAAATAACACCTGAAAAATATTGATCTCTCGTAGAAAACTTTTCTATAAGATTGTGGAGGTCGAGAGAAAGCAATGCAAAATTTGGCTGAAAATTTCTTTACTTTTACGTGTTTGATTTTACAAGCTGGTAGAATCCCCAAATGAAACAAATAAAAGTATTGCTCTTACCGATTGGATCCATTCTTAAATTCGGCATAGATCTACGAAACAGCCAAGAAGCTCGGGATTTCTTGATAGCTAATGAACACCAGATGGCATGTTAGATAATACAAAACAAGCGCTTCAGGTAATAATAGCTTGTGGCCTGAAAAGCCGATCGTTTACAGAATGAAATGTGTAAACTGGAAGATTCAATAGCCAATTTTAGCACAATACCCAACCGTTCCAAGCTAAGGTAACCGAAATAAAAGAAATGTGGAGTTTGGGTCACGAGTCGGGGCTGTTTTACTAGTTCATTACGGTATTTATGCAATTTCCTGCACGGACGTTTACGCAACTGTACTGGGCAGCTCATTTACCGGCTGTCAGCTGGATATATTCTGCTTTTATTCGGTTACTTGTCGTGTTACAGTAATATGGCTGGCTGTAGCTTTGTTGCCAGACTTTTGCCGTTGGCGAGAGGCCGCTTCTGTAACAACGCGTCTCTTCCCGTACACACAGCTGCCCGTGTTTTTTCCTGCGCTTTAACTTGTTCACAGCTTCAGCAAGTCCACGGGGTCAGCGCTTTAACGGGGAAAGTGGACCGATTCGGTGGAGTGACCGTGAACCTGGCTGAGGTCGGACTGCCGGGCGACATCAGCGAGAGCTCATTCAGTGGTTTACTGCAAGGTTTGTCCCCCTGACGTCTGCCTGCTGTGTAGGAGGAGAGAGAAGGCGATGCACACGTGTTGTCCCCAAAAGCTCTTAAATCATCAACCGGTCTTAACCAATGGCCTGTTAGTTACCTATAACAGGACTGTACTGTGTGTGTACTGTGTGTGCTCATAGCATGTAAGTCAGGGGAGCATGTCTGAGGTATAAAACATGACTTTAAAAATATGTTCTGTGTTGTTTCTCCCTGCAAAATCAATACTACTTTTAAAACCTTGATACTATTGTTACTACATTGCAATTACTTTTAGTTCTCCTTCAGGGGTTTCCATGTTTTTTTAATATGCCTGTTCTTTATTATTCCTCTAAAAAAGTTCAATTATTTCATCAGCTCTCTCTTTCATTGAGCCTGCACTCGCTCTATTACTTAAATGTAAAATGACCATTCTCAATTAGCAATTAAAAATGTCCCTGATCTATTTTTATGGCTGCTTTAATCCAGTTAGCTGTGTTTCTTTAAACTCTACTCACATGAAAGCGACGTCCACCAGAAACATGTCTGCTGTTTGTCATTCTCTCTTTATCTTTTGACGTCTCTCTCTCTTGAGATTGTCTTCACAATTCAGTTATGTACAAGTGCCTTTTAAAAGCTTTTCACTTTCTGTTTCTTTGTGCACTTTATTGTTTATGGGAAATACAAAGTCAAACTGTGTCTGAACTCTGCAGATTCTTTAACCCAGTGGAGAGCGGAGGGGAAGGCCGCGGTGTGGCTTCGGGTACCCATCTCGCTGAGTCGGTGTGCTGCCGCCGCCTCGGCTCACGGCTTCACCTTCCATCATGCCAGAAACGACTACGCCATGCTGGCTCTTTGGCTGGGAGAGGGAGAGAGCAGACTTCCAGGTTTTGCAAACCACCAAATTGGAGTGGCAGGTAGGTTTCTGTCCTGAAAGTTAGGGGGGGACTCCTCTTGTGTCTGGAAGCAGTTTTTACCGGAAACGTCTTAGCTGAGGTCCATTTATTATCATTACAGAGTGGCTACAGCACATGTTTCAAATACGCAAAGTGATCCAGGGGGCCAGAAAACAAAAAGATTGAGCTAAAATAAAGTTATTTAGTGGACTTTTGGTTAAGATTATGCAATCAAACAGATAAAGTGTGGGGTTATAATTATTTGATCCCCTGCTGAATTTGTGAGTGTTCTCAGTTACAAAGAAATAAACAGTCTCTCAGGGGTTTTTTTGTTTTGTTTTATTTCAATGGAGAGAGACAGAAAATCAACCAAAAATAAAGAAAAAAACACAAATTACATATTTTACATAACAGAATTTTATGTCACGGAGGAAAATAAATCCCCAAGCAAAACATGACTTAGGACTTGGTGGAGAAATCCTTGTTGGCAAGCTCAGTGGTAAGACGTTTGTTTGTTGGTCACTAGGGAGGGATTTTGGCCCGATACCCCTTTAAAAGTGCTGTGAAAAAAAGTTTTTTGGTTTTTTTTTAAACATATTTTTCACACTTACGTTTCATGTTGTCAAACAAAGTATAACGATAGACAAAGATAACTCGAGTAAAGGGATGATTTTCATTTATTACGGGACAAAAGCCATCCAAAGATCCGTGGCGCTATGTGAAAAAGCAAAACTAAAAACTGGTTGTGTCAGCAAGAACTGCAATCATGCATTTGCGAGAAGTCTTTCTTTCACAATCACTCTTTCACATCGCTGTGGATTTCAATCTCATGTAATCATCAATTAAAAACTATATTTTGTTTTTATTCAAAATGAACATTTTTTCTTCGTGTAACACTAACATTTTTGTTTGATGATCTGAAACATGTAGGTGTGACAAATATGCAAAAAAAAAGAACACAGAAAGGTGGCTGATATTTTTCACAGCACTGTATTTACAGCCACTCTGTGCAGGTTCTGTTCTGTCTACTTGAACATATTCACCGTATCTGCTCCAGGATGAATTTCCCTGAATTGCCTTTTAGGGAAAAGGACAAGTTGCAGTGAGTCAAACTGGGCAAATAGAGCAGCTGTTTGCAGCTAAAAAAAAACCCCTTGTGTTTGCTGTTATATGCCAGTGCTGGATGGCACAAAAAAATTGAGCACGTTCAGGTTATTTCTGTCAAATGTTCTCCTTCAGACAGTACTCCATCGTGACAATCCGACCCTGTGGAATGAATTCAGAATGCATAGCCCTGTAAATGTTGAAAAACCTGCAGGTATCCTTATGATTCTCTCTGTTCAAGTCTGAGGTCAGGATGATACTTCCGAGGGTCATCAAACAAAACAGTCAAACCAAAAGTGTACAAATTTAAACAGATTTATGTTTGTAGTTTTTCTGAGTTGAGCTGCTGAACTATTTGATCATATCTTTTGGCCTCCTGGTAGTTTTTGCAGTGGAAAGACTTTGTGCTGTGAAATAGAGAATCTCATCTGTGAATGATTGAGCCGAGCGCAAACTGCTTCGGCACATTAGGCCAAATGACTATTGTTATGGACACAAAGTCTATGTAAACCCATCGGCGATGACAACGGCCCTCCGTCTCCTAATATGAATGAGCGCCGTGCGTGTTGCGAGTGGTTGTGTAACAGAATCTGTCAGATGTGACAAAAGATGTGAAAGTGTTGAAAAATCAAACTGCAGTCTGCCGTCACTTTTAAATCAGTTTTAAATAGCGAAAGCTGGAGTAAACTGTGACCTGCATTTGGTTCTAACACTAAACACCAGCAGTTTATTATCATCTTTAAATGGATAAAAGCTTGTTTGTAAGTTGGGATGTTGCATTTTTCAACTCTGGCTCAATTCACTTACGCAAATGGAAATTCACTCAGGACTGACTGTGAGGAGACGATCAACAGGAAAAGGAGTTGCTCACCCCGAATGCTAACTTTGCGATCGCCCAGCAGAGGGCAGAGTGCCATTTATACCTTTACCAAAGAGTAGATGCACTTGAAGCATGTCACAACATGTCCAGAGCATCTTTCTGAGGAACGGGGACCAGAAATTCCCTTTTTTCGATGCCAGACTTGTTTGATGATGAAACTGGGTTCAGGAATCTGAAATACGCAGTTTAGATTCCACTTTCCTTATGTGTGTGCTGACTGTGGCTCTTAATTATTTTCACAAAGATACAGCGATAGGGCCAAAAGGATAGGTGGTGAAGCAGTCATCCATTAAACCCTCTGTCATCCGTACGCCCGATGTCCTGCCAGACTCAGATTGAGAGTAGAGAAGTTATTTTTCACAACTTGGTTCTTATTGTAGTTTTGGCCGGTACCCCAAAACAGCACTAATGACACTGGTGAGCACTGAATGACGTAAGGATCTTTTTCAATGAATGTCATAAGTTATTTGCAGTTTTTCACGTTGCAGAGCCGTTTGCTTAAATCTCTAAGGTAACTGCAAACATGTGCAGGCACACTTTACTGTCTCCTCCAAACTTGTAGCAGTGTCCTCATTTTGTAGCTCGTTCTTTAGCCAAAGGTTCCTTTTTATCTAAGCTCAGAAATTGCCTTTTGTCAGTGGTCCAGGTAAACTACCTTTCAAGTCTCTGTGATGCAGTGGACAAACACTTACAGTGCGCAAATTAACTGTTGTTATGTCATATTTGTATTTTTTTTTTCCAATTTCCCTTGATAAGGGAATTTGATTCTCCCTAACCAATCGCTACAGCTGCATCAACCTGAATCAAGCATTATTTTTGAATCAACACCGATGCCTAGTTTTATCTGTAGAAGAGGTAATTACAAGTAAACAGCAACGCTGAGTGATTGTCTTGTCACTCTTTCCTTCTTCCTCTTTGAAGACGCCTGTCAACAGCTTTATGTTTAAAACTTAGTTGGCTTGAAGCTCAGATTCACAATGACCTCATAATGTAAAGATAAGAGCCCGAACCTGTAATTGTTTTGCGATACCAAAGAGTAGTAGACAAAACATGTGTCAAATATGAAGTAATTGACTTAAAGTTTAACTATACAATTAAGCAGTTATTTGTTTTTTTCCATAGAATCGACAGTTCCCTCTTTTTGTCTCGTACTGTAATTCTTGCTCCCCGCTCCTCATGACCATTTTATTTCTTGGACTGAGGGCTACATAATGATAGCCTCCCTTAGTAGAAACCAGGGCTCCTCCTGCGCCATATGGCACAGGGACTGGGGATGACATCAATTTCCACTTGAAAGTCCAAGTCAAGCCTTTAGGAAGACACATCCCTCTTTACGCATCTGTGACATTCATTTGAGGAGGCTTGTCTTGGTCGGTCAGACGGAGCAACCGGAAAAGAAAGCGGCTCATTTTTCCTCCTCCTCAACTGTCAGCAGCAGCACATAACTGCCTTGCTTAGTCACTAGCTGCTGAGAAACATCAGAGAAAAGCTGTAAACGTTGAAGTCGGATGTCCACAAGTTTCTCAGCTGAGTCACTCAGACTTTGTAACTATAGAAAGTAAAGCAATTTGCTGTTCCACAGAAACAATTTTTAGCAAACCTTCTGTTTTTGGAAATTGTCTGAGTCTTGGTCTTGTTCATTTAGAAGATTTGCAGTTCATTAAAATGTGTTATTGTTGTTTTTTTTAGCAGATATTCTATATGTATGGCTAGCATTACTTTAATTGTAGTGCTGATGAGGATTTGGCTGATATCAAGATTTTATACCTTATCAATAGATTGCATCAATCCTTGTGTCTGAAAAGTGTTCCTCATAAGGAACGCCTTCTGCCCTGAGTTGTTGGGGTTTTTGTTGTTGTTGTTGTTTTAAAAGGCACTTAACCAGAAGCCATACTGTGGGCTTACCATTCAAAACATTACATCACAATTTGGTAAATTAATAAAACTACCAACTGGTTCACAACTGGAAAATGTGAACCAGCATATAGGGACACAGGTGCTTGTATAATATATGAAATGAATGTCTGACTGATTGTTTTGTCCAGGTGCAGTTGTTGATGAGTCCAGAGGAAGGGTCCTTGTTGTCCAAGACAGAAATAAGGTATCTGTGTGACTTTATTATTTGAGTGCACTATATACCTTATATATACACAATCTTATATCCTCCTAAAAACTGATCTGTCCGATATCAGTCAGACAAATGAACCACTGATGGATCAGTCATGCTGCTGTTAAAATGTGGATGATTAGTTTTGTTTATTTAGTCATTTGGGCCTCTGTTGACTCAAACCTCGTGTGGAAATCCTTTCACACTTAACATAGCTCAACACAAAATTGGCTGACCTCAAGCAAACACGATGTTTACAGGAGTTGAATGCGCTCACACAGCTCTGTGTGTGTCTCTAAGCTCTCACAGAGCCCCGCTGTAGCGCCCGTGGTGTTTTGAGGTTAACTCACAACAGGCCTCTTTTGAATCCTCTTCGACACAGCTTTGTTTGCATTTTCAGTCAGCCCAAACAAGATTGAAAAGTGATTGAGTAATGTTGATGTGATTTGGGAACTGTTTGTCTCATAAGATGTCATCTATAAGGTTATAAGAGTCAACAAGTTAAGACCTTTTCAGCTGATATTGTGGAATTTTGATCCTAAGCATACTACGTAACCATCATGGTCAGTTAAAAAGAAACCAAAACGAAATGCAGGACAGCAACAGCCAACTCCCTAACCTTAAGGTTTCAAAACATCTGCAATTAAGAGTATCAAATATAAGGCCCTGGGGCCAAAATCGGCCCAGCAAAGACTCCTGTGCAGGCCACTGGACAGCTTTGGAAAACGTCGATAGCATACATTTTAGCCATTTTAGACATTTAACATTATTTTCATAAATGTTACAACTTTTTCTGTTATCAATCAATCAATCAATCAAAATACTTTATTGATCCCCAGGGGAAATTATTTAGGTTAGTGGTAGCAGTAGGGTAACAAGGCAGAAACAAGAATGCAGTTTAAATTGTAATAACCTCGTAATAAATAGGTAATACGGACTTAAATTCACTACTACCTATTATATATTTCTTTCGATATGTAACCCACATTGTAAAATGAGTTTGACATTCCTGTCATACGTGAACATGTGGTTATGTGATTTAATGAATCCTTCATGCCTACTTCATGTGTAACGCATCTGAGAAAAGTAGTGGCTACATGAAATCTCCAGTGTAAGAATTTGCTGCTCTCTCATCTTTACATCACAATAATTTGAATTTCTGTGGGATTTTGGGCTGTTGTTTTAACCCCAAACCCCCCAAACTCATATTAACATTTTCAGCAGCTTCACAGGTAATGACAGTATTACCTGTGAAGGTGTGCCACAAGACCAGCACATGAGCATGTTTATTCACAAACATCAACTGGAATACACGTGCCATTGTTCACTGTCAAAGAAAAACAAAGTGGCTGGACCTCTACACGAAGAAAACATCGCTCAAATGTCTGCTAGAAATATAAGAAGTGATCAGTGCCAAACCCAACAGAAACTATTGCAGTGGTGATCCAAGAGGTTTGACCCATGTACACAAGATCCAGATTTTGCGAATCGAATGAATGGCTTGTTATCAGGCCTTTGCCAGACTTGATGGCATATATCTATATCTAAGATGTGTACCAGTCAACAATCATGGGAGCATGTAATGCATTTTGTCCCAAAGCAGAGACGAGCAGTTAGTGGCCTGGAAGTGTAGAGAGTCTTTTATCTCCTCTTCTCCTGCTCCTCCTCCTTTCCTCCTCCCCATTGAGCTGTTTACTGGAAACGGGCTTTATAACAGTCTGGCCCTTTGACAGTACAAAGTTTCTTACAGGCCGAGTCTGTTCAGAGCTTGCTAAGGGTTATGAACTTCCTGAAAAGAAACCAAACTTTATCACTCTTGCAGGACAACTGACATATTCCCAGTGGGCTCAGTGTAATTATATCCATCAGGGAGGTGAGTGAGGTAATGGTAAGAGTGTTTAACCATCGTGCAATGACATTTACGCAGCATTTCTCGGTAGATTTAGTGTGAACAGATCGCGTACGGTCAGCATTCTTGCAGCACTTCATTGGAATGATTTTACATTCAGCCGTGTGTGCTTCTGTGGGGAAGAGAGAAACGCTCGACTCGGAGCAATCAGAGTTACACAAAGTCTCTTTATTTCTTTCTACCAGCACACTTTAGAAACCGTTCCAAAAATATAGCATTTGGTTTACAATACATGAAAATAAATGCTGTAGTGCATTTGTGTTCCTCACAAAGAGAGGATATGCATGGAGGAAAAAAAGCGCAGCACATTCTTTAAGTAACTACAAAAATATATATACACAGACATCATAATTTAACCAGCAGCATACTGTCATTAAATATCAAAGGTAAGTGGTGAAACTGTTTTTGCAGACACATTTCACCGCAGCAAATGTAAAAGTCTCCAGAGTGAGGAAATCAACCTAAAACATAACATGAAAGATGCTCAGACCGGAGCATTGAACAGTTCTCATTATTACAGCTTTGTTACATTTTCTAACAGAGGAAACAAATGTGTCATTATGTTTTTAGCCACTAGTTTTAGGGAATAAGTGACTTTAGACTAAGACTGAAATAAACCTTGTTGCAGTGTACATATTGATAATTATCTAAGATACATTTACAGCAGTGCCATATATCACAATTGATGTTAAATTTTCAATTTGCTCTGGAATTTCAGACAAAGAACGCTTGGAAGTTTCCCGGTGGTTTGTCTGATCCAGGAGAAAATATCGGTGAGTGTCACGCTCAACAGAGCCAAAGAACTAATACAGTACATGTAGCTAAATTCTTTGGAGTGTAGCATTATACTTAAAGATGATACATATACATTCATTTGAACTATACAAAATAAGGCACATGATATATATATATATATATATATGCAAATTCTTCAAATTCACCTTTTCTTTAAAAAAGCAGCTTTAAAATTATGTACATGACCCAACCCGAAAAGCAGCATCAAATGTTGAAAAGTATATGTGTATTTTCCTTTTTCCCTTCTTAATGCCATCTGCAACGTAACACTGTCAGTGGGATTGGATCATCTTTCCTAGATCAAAGTCTTTTAAATGCCTCCACGCGTAAATGTTAAATAAATCTTTCTCAGGTACGACTGCCGTTCGTGAAGTGTTTGAGGAAACTGGCGTCCGCTCCGAGTTCAGATCTCTGCTGAGTATCCGGCAGCAGCACAACCACCCCGGTGCCTTCGGCATGTCCGACATGTACATCATCTGCCGGCTGAGCCCGCTAACCTACGAGATCAACTTCTGCACTCAGGAGTGTCTACGCTGCGAGTGGCTGGACATCGGCGAGCTGGCCAAAACCAGCGAGACCACGCCCATCACCTCTCGCTTAGCCAGTCTTCTGCTTCATGGCCTGGAGCACGGCTTTGATAAGATCGACCTCAGCGTGGAAGAGCTTCCTGCTGTTTACTCTGGGAGGTTTTACCAGTTATATTACAGACAGCTTCCCACGATACTAAAATTATAGGAGCTCCACAGGTCACCTCATTGTAGCCAATATGGTGAAGCACGGTTGTCACCACTACTCAAATATGAAAGGTATTTATAACTGGACTGTTACTTTTGAAGAACTGCAGTGTAACCGGTTGGATTTTAAAAACACACTGCAAATCTTACGATGCTTTTTGCGTCTGCATTGCTGCAGCTTTAAATGTTTTATTTAACACGTCTTGGTTGGCAATAGTGACTGTGATTCTGTCTCGTTATATGTATTAATCAATGATATAAAAAAAAAATGGCATCACAGTCACAGATAAGCGGTGACTTTTAATTTTATCTTGGTTCCAGATTCATTTCAGAAGTGGGAGGGGCATAACTAGAGGAAAAAACTGCCAACTTTTTACGTTAAAAATGAATTCTTTACCACCCAAACAACTGCCAGCAATGGATATAGGTTTTCGTCTCATTGTTGGTAATTTACATGACTTTTTCACAGGCAGTAATATGTCTTGTTGCGATTTGATTTGAAAGTTGTGCTTGTTGCCGAACAACCAATAATACAGCAATTCAAAACTGCAGCACCAAGTCAACACGTATCTATTTAACGGTCCAACCAATACATGTTTAAAAGGGGAAGTAATGCTTAGGTTTTGCTTTTAGTGTCTTTCTTCTTCTTTTTAATTCAAATTTTATATTTAAGATTCAAAATACTATAATACAGTAAGAGTATTGTAGGATTTAAGTGTTTTCCAGTGTATGAAAACACTCAAACATGCAGCACATTACCAACACCCTACACTTAAACCCAGACTCCAGCTTAGACTTTCATTAGGTTAAGGCTAAGCAGATAGCTGTTTTGTATCCTTTAGCCCAGGGGTGCCCAATCCCAGTCCTCGAGAGCTACCGTCCTGCAGCTTTTAGATGCATCCTTGATGCGACACACCTGAATCAAATGAATGGCTTGTTATCAGGCCTTTGCCAAACTTGATGGCATGCTGAAGAGGTAATCAAACCATTTGATTCAGCTGCGTCGGAGCAGGGATGCATCTAAAAGCTGCAGGACGGTAGCTCTCGAGGACTGGGATTGAGCACCCCTGCTTTAGCCAGTATGGAGTGAGCTGTGTTAATTTAAAAAAAAATTGTGTTGCACTGCTGTTTAACTGAGATGCACTAGTCAGCTGGCTCCAGTTGGTTGGTTACAGTAAAATCCTGGTTATTAATAATAGTAATAATAATAATTGTATAATATAATAGAAGGTATGACTATATGGTGCTAACTTTAAAGTGAAGCTGAATCATTGCAGACATGTTTATGATAAAATAATGTTAGGATCTAACAGTAAAGCTTCACAGCTATTTTGGGCAATGCTGATGGAACACTTGCTTCATTGCCGTCACATCTTTTCATTCAGACATCAGACATCTCTCACTCTGAGCCCACATTAGCACTTAGCAGACATGGGGAGAAAGAGGATTGCCTTCTGACCCGGTCCGGTTTTGCTTCCAGGCTTGTACTGGCCAGTCCGCTTCAGCGCCACGTACATGTTTGGGTACTTCCTGGAGCGGTAGGTGTTGTAGTTGTTGCTCTCCAGCCGCTCTAAGAAGTAGCACTCATCTGTCGCTCTTCTCTGGAGAGAAAGACACAGAAGAAGAATAAAGAAATATTACTGTTATGTTCGCTGCAGTGGATTTAACTGTGGTCCAATTAGGTCCAATTTGGGAGCTGTGGGGACAATTTACACTCTGCTGAACGGCCTCATCAGTATCCTCTGCTTATACATGATTTCTGTATAAATCAATCTAAGGGACATCTTGTTACCTACAGTGGCATTTGATCACATCCTTTATTTTGCCTATCGAGTGAATTTGTTTAATTTATTTTATTGATTTAAATCAGTTATGATTGTTTAATATATTCTGTAATTAAGTTTCCACCTAAAATAACTTTGTAACTAAATGCAACTGTAACGGACCACGGCAGACCCGGGGACACTTTCACGCTTTTCAGCATACTTTATTCACACGGTTGCTGTGCACACATTCAGAGCTGCAGCTCTCCCGCTGCCAGCTCGACACAAGCCACAACGACCCCTTCACAGGACCCGGTGGACCCGGCACGATTGCGGATGCCGTGCAGGTGCGTCCACCTTCCCCGCGCGGCACCGCGGGCCTCGCCCGCCACAGCAACCTTTATTTAGACTGTCGTTTATTTACTCTGTGTTTTGTGGTAATAAAGCCACTTATTTAATAAAGCCAGTCATACCTTTCCATGAATATATGTAGTGTGTGTCTTAGTCAAAGAGGAAAACCTGAAATTAACAGAACTCCTACTGAAGAATGCTAAAAATGACAATCTTTAAACTGAATGAAAAGATTTTTGTGTCGCCATGTTGTTGTTCATCTATTTTTACACGAGCTTCTTTATTACGTTTGTCCTTTGAAGACAACATTAATTATCGAACGTCTGGCCAAAATCATGCTGGGCGTCGACTCCCTACACTCGCTCCAACAAAAGCCTTTTGTTTAGTTTCAGTTTTTATTTGACTGTGACTGTGCTGCATTTAGTCAGAAGACATTTTCTGAAACGGCCGCTCAGTCGACCTGGTTTAAATTCACTGTGCAAAACTCCTAATAAGCAATAAAGTAACTTTGGTACTAAAAATGTGTTAATGGAAATGTTTGTACATCAAGGAATATTAAATCAAGGCACAGAAAGACTATCCCCAGATATTTCCCCCTTATTCATAGATATATGATAGATACTCTGCTTCTCTCTACAAAGTGCTGAATACATTATGCTCGGTGCTAACGTATGATACTACGATCCAACAGGTGCTCTGTCCTGCTAATCTAAAGTGCAAATTTCTGATTCCACCACATCTCAAAGGTGTTAGACTGAGATCCGGTAACTGTGTTCATTTGTCTAGTGTGATCTCACTGTTATTATTAAGAAACCAGTTTGTGTTATCCTGCTCGAAGCACCCATTAGAACAGTGGTGTCCAAACCCAGGCCTCGAGGGCCGGTGTCCTGCAGGTTTTAGATGTGTCCTTGACCCCACACAGCTGATTTAAATGGCTAAATTACCTCCTGAACATATCTTGAAGTTCTCCAGAGGCCTGTTAATGAACTAATCATTTGAATTAGGTGTGATCTAAAACCTGCAGGACACCGGCCCTCGAGGCCTGGAGTTGCCCACCCCTGTATTAGAAGATTGGTACATTGTGGTCATAATGGGAATCGCCGGCAGCAATAATCATGTAGGGTGTTTTGTCCATTTAAACAATTCTCAGTTGGTACTGGACTCATCAGACCTGTGTGAACCGGAGCTTTAGCTTTGCATTCTTAACTGACAAGAGGCACATCTGGTTGTGATACACCATCTGCCTCAAGGTTCAATGTGTTGTGCGTTCAGAGATGCTCCTCTGCATGCCTTTGCTATAACAGGTGGTTATTTGAATTACTGTTGCTTTCCTCTCCGCTGAAAGCTGTCTGGCCGTCTTCCTGTGATCTCTGGCATCAACGAGGCATTTTCAAGCAGCGAACTGCTGCTCCTGGATATTTTGTCTCCTTTGCGTCATTCTTTTTAAACCCTCGATGTGGGAAATATTCAGACCAGCCTGCCTGGCACGAACAACAATGCAACCTTCAAAGTCACTTAAATTACCTTTTTATTCCAATCTGATGGTCAGTTTGAACTTCAGCAGGTCATCTTAACCACGTCTACGTGCCTAAATGCACTGATTTGCTGCTGTATGATTAGATATAGTGGAACAGATGTACCTACTGCATTACCCATGAGGGCATATACTTATTAATGCATATATTTGTGCACATAGCCAATATTTGTTGATCATATGATTAGAAAGAAATCTATCAGGATCACCTGTGTTACTAGATGACCCAACTCCAAAGCCAGATTTGACACTTTCCGGACAAAGTGTTACATCAAAGTCAGTGAATTCTAATTCGTTTGACAACAACCGTTTTCACAATCTGTTGGAAGCAAGCAGTAGTGTGCAGAGACCATCACGTGGGTCTTTTATGGAGCAGAGCGATGCCTTGGGTGGCACTCTGCCGCTGTAGCTTCTCATTAGGAGGAAATGCCTCTTGCCAATAACATGGATTTTATACGAGCCTTCACAACCACCAAACCACATCAGTCGCCACCAGTTCACACTTCCACTATAAACAGCAACAACTGTGGCAACAGACCAGCATCGGCATGAAACTGGAGTGGTTTATTCACAGCAACGTTGAAACTATAATAGCTTTGTAACGGGGAAGAGCGCGGTTTGGAATTGTTCCAAGACTGAACGAGAGTTATGTAAAGCAGCTTATCTTAAATTCGATTAGATTAATTAGATTATTATTATTATATTATTATTATTATTTATTATTATTATATATTTTTTAATATGCATCAACAGTCAACCAAGTCAAATCACCGCTTCTCCTTTGTTCTAATAAAACTTCTGCAATTGTTCTTGTTGCTTTTAATTATGTATTTCCAGTATAATTAATGTTAATATTAATAATGTATTTGTATTAAAAAAAATAAAAATCACTATATCAAGACAAGTACTGTTTAATTTTCAGTCTTTCAGACCCAAAATGCTTGTATGTATAAAATGTACAGGGATACATAAACAAGAAAACTTTCATATCTTATTTTGGAAGATTTGGCAGACATGACTTATTGAAATGTGTGTTTATATCTTTTGTTTATTGATTGCATTGATTCATGCATCTTGTCAGGGTAACTGTGGTCTGTCCCGGGACAGGCTTGGCCAACTCCAGGCCTCGAGGGTCGGTGTCCTGCAGGTTTTAGATCTTACCCTGGGTCAGCAGAGCTGAATCACATGATTACTTCATTACCAGGCCTCTGGAGAACTTCAAGACATGTTGAGGAGATCATTTAGCCAATTTAAATCAGCTGTGTTGGATCGAGGACACTGGCCCTCGAGGCCTGAGTTTGGACACCACTGCGGTAGTCTGTGCTCGCCTTGAATTGTTGTTTAATATTACCGTATGTCTTTTTTTTTTCTTATATTTCTGAGTTTTCTTAGTTCTCTGTTCCATGTTTAGTTTCATTTAGTTCCCCTCATGTCTAGTCTGTCGTAGTCTTCCCGTCCTCTAGTATCTAGTTTCTTGTGTTATTTGTGTCTCCTTGTGAAGTCTGTTCCTGTGTCCCCTCTGTTCTCTCGTTCTGCGTCTTCCTCGTCTGGTCTCTGTCTGTTTCCTGTTTTATTTTGATAGTCATTGTCTCGTGTGCCTTGTGTTCAGCTTTGCTTCCCCTCTCTCGTTATGTCTAGTTTGTTCCAGCTGCGTTTCCACTTGTCACCAGTCCTCTCGTTATCTTGCGTTTTATCGTTCGCTCCTTGTGTGCGCGCGTCCTGTTTACTTAGTCGTGTAAGTTCTAAAGTTCAGTTTAGATGAGTTTTCTGTTGTTTGTGTTTAGTTTCCTGAGCTCCAGCAATAAAACTGTGTGAGTTCCGAATTTATCTCTGAGTCTGCACTTTGGGTCTGCTAACTGCCAGCCACACACACACACACACACACACACACACACACACGATAGTGGTCTACTATTATATTTTGAATGTTCTGATGAGTCCAGTGCGAGCGGCTATAAACCTAATTATTTTTAGAATGGGAGGATTTCTTGTCACAGTACTGGGAAATATTTGGTTTCTATAACACTGAAGCCTAAATGCTTCTTGTCACAGAGCTGTGAGTCTAATCTGCTCTGTTTCCTACAGATTAGCAAGATCCTTTACGGAACAGAAACAACACAAGCTTTGTTGATGGAAAGACTGATCCGAGTCACTCACCGCTCCAAACAGTCGTCCGTCTCTGTTCATTGCCAGATATCGGTTTGCACAAATCCCTTTGATGACCACTTCTCCCACTGAGGTCGCCTGGAGTTGAAGCTTTACTGAAGATGAATTAGCAGAGACAGAAAGCAAGTTGTTTAATTATGGGATGTTTAATCAAAGTGTAAGAGTGATTGCTGAGTTTTTAAAAAAAAATTATAATGTCTTCATTAAATCAGCAAGTATAACAGCGAGCTGTTAGAGGAACAGCTCACAGTACAGGTGCATTTCAACATTTGAACTGCAAAAAGAGAAAAGACAGGAAGCACAAAACAGAGGAACTGAAATGCTTTTAAATTAACAAACAAGAAAAAGGAAACCTCGATTAAAGAAAAAAGCTAGAAAACTCAATAAAAGTCTGACTCCAGGCCACTGGTGGGCAGCACTTCATGAACAAACCCACACACCATTTGAATAATAACAATAATAATAATAATAATAATACATTTTATTTATAGGCGCCTTTAAGACCCTCAAGGTCACCTTACAAAAGCACAAGAACAACAGCAGCAATAAAATAAAATTAACATGGCAATAAACATGGGAAAATAAAATGAAGACATAAGGTAAAGAAAAAACACAAGTATAAAAGCTGAGCAGGTAAAAATAGACTAAGACAGATCAAGTGTATGCGATTCTGAATAGATGGGTTTGAGGCGTAATTTAAAAGTGCTGAGAGAGTTTGTGGTCCAGAGATCTGGTGGAAGTACCATGTGACAAGGTTATGTTTAAAGTCAATTTGCTTTAAGTTGCAGGATTTTTGTAGGTCTTTTAACATCCTTACTTTCACAGTAAGGGAAGCATATGTGCCAAAACAAGGAGATGCCACTGGGAAATCAGGAAAGTGTGCCAAACAGCTGGCATATTCCCATATTTGGGTTTTGTTTCTTTGCTTGTGGACCATACAGGTATAAGTATTTTCCCATTTTTAACTTATATTTTAAATGGAAACACTAATTATGCTGCTTTTAGCATCTTTCAAACATTACGTCCAAACTTCCTGCTTCCTAAGTTGCTGGCAAATGATTTGTTGTTGTGGTTTCCTCTGTGTTTTGGTTAACACTGACTGATGCATGCGCCATGACTGAATGAAACATCATTATTAGCACAAATAAATTTTAATTACCAAAAAAAAAACCCAGAATGACATTACATAGTACCTGATGGCGTATTTATAATCATAAATGCTCTTCACATTTATTTATTTATTTCCCTTTTTTGATAGAGACATTGCTGAGCATGCATCGGATGAAGAAAACCAATCAAAAAGAAGCCGGAGGCCCCTTGAGGTGAATAGGGGATCTCTTTAGAATAAGTCCCCATTAAGACTTTAGCTAGAAACACATCTGTCTATCATTAAGCTCGCTGTTTGGGTGTTTCATGTTACAGATCAAAGAGGCGAAACGTGCAATTGGCCTGGGTGTGCTGAGGTGTGTTCAATGTTCCTTGGATAGATTATGTGCCGAAATGTTTGTGAATGGCGGGAAACTGATCCTTGCTTCTGTAAAGTGTGCTTCGGGGTCTCCTGCCGTGTCCAGATTGTGTCAGAATTGACCCCAAGGTTCTTGGATGAAAAGTCTCTAACGCAAAACAAAAATGGACGAAGGGTCCCATCTATATTAGCAAGGAAATTCTACCCGAGGACCCTAGGATATATAAGGCAACATTTTTCATAACATTGCTTTTCTTACTGGCAGGTTTGTCTGTAAAAGCTGGCAGCTCGATCCTACCCTTAACAAAAGGACCATTGATGAAGCACAGCTTAAGTCATAGTAACTGTTAAGAACTATTTTGGTAAAAAGCTAAATGATTAATGCTAATGGCTGTCGTATGACAAAGTGTGAATATATTCCTTCCTTAAACTTTCTCCCTTCGCCTACAAGATCTCTTCGGGTATTTCATAAACACTTATAACGAAGTATTAAACGCATTTGAATGATCCTATAAATAGCCTCTCACTCCTTGAACTGCCATCAGGCATTTTTTGGTGGCACACGTGTTTGAAAGGTCACACTGTACCCCGTGCAATACACTTTCAAGAATCCAAGCATGTGTTTTCCAAAGAAAAGCCCAAATTTCGTGTTCCTCTCCTCCCCTCCTATTTACAAAAGCTTAGGGCACATTTAATCAGTGACAGTGACGCACTGAGGAATGCTACAGTTGTCCATTAACATAATCACGTTAATGTTTCCCCTTTCGTAAAAAATGGGGCGCTCAGAATAAATATGAATTCAATGTCAGCACAGATGACTGGTCAGAGGGAAAGATTATTTTTTAACAGGTTTTTATAATAACTTAATCAGCCTCAACGATGTTATGTTAATCAGGAACTCCTTGATTTGCTGTCTTTTGTGACGTTAAACATACAGTTGTGACTCAACACGGTGATCTACATTTGGACTACTAAAAACATCACGTATGTTCCATCAGAAGTCCCACTGATGAATAAAAACTGGGGTGTGAGTCTTGAGCACTGAGGTTATTATACTTTCCACAAGGTGACCTACACACATTTGGTTCTCAGTGTTAGCAAGTGGAGAATAATCATAATTAAAATGGAAAATTCACATAATTCCCCTTTTATTTATCCATGCTGTTTAATTTTCTTGCTTCGTTCTTTTTTCCTTGTTGCATGTTAAAAATAGAAAATCAATAATTATCGTGTGTTGTGTCAAATGAAAAGAAGGGGACTGGAAGTACTTACTGTGAGGGTCGTTTTTCTCTCGGATTCCATCCACTCCTCCATCAGATTTTATCCTCAAGAAGAAGCCACCATTTTTACAGTACAGCCTTTTAGGGTCCTTGAAGTTCCCAGGGGGAAAGCCGCTGCTACCGCCGTCTTCAGGTGTAGCGGGAAGTGTTGTGATTTCTCCCGTGGCCATCTCCTCCTCTTTCCCCGCTTCCTGGCAACTGCGTCGTCTCCTTCTTGAGAAGTGCAGGAGCTTCACTGAGGCCTCTCACCTCCTGCTAACTGCAGCCTGTACCCTCCTACCCTCCTCCGCACAAACTGATTCTACTTAACCTCAGAGGTCAGCTTGCTTGAAAGGCCCCCCTCTCAGGGCAGCAAGTGCCCTTTGAGTCCTGAGAGTCTGAAGCAGTAGCACTTCTACGGACTCCTATGTAAGATCAGACATCGAAATCTACGATTTGAAGCCGCCTATCTGCCGATTGTAAAGCTGGCAGCTGCTTTGCCAGTGTACTTTGAGCACACTGGTAGGGGGGATGCATGCAGGTCGCTTCTTTCTTCTACTCTTCTTGCAATGGAGTGTTTAGAGCAGGGCAGCTGGCTTAGATCTGTGTGGAAGGCTTTCCCCTTTGGGCCTCAGTTCGCATGCGCCCTAGGAGCACCAGCACACACACACACACACATGCTCACGCCCACTAATGCTCACTGATTTAACCGACCAACCCAGCAGAAGTCGGGAAAGGAGAGGAGGGCAAAGAAGGGGGACGTGCAACTTGGACTCTGAGACCCTTCGGAGAGCCAAGAGCCACAGCAACCATGTGAACAGAACCAGTGTTTTCATTCATCCAGTCTGTTCAAGAGCAGCAAAAGAGGGACATAATAAGAAAGCCAACAGAGGCATCTTGGTTGTGTTTCAGTCAGTGCTATTCATAAGTGAAAAAAAATAACAATGTAAAGTAGAAATGCCAGTAGATGAAAAAGAAACCCTCACGAGCCAGTTATTTTAAGTGCTATTCTCAGTTTTCTCCAAACCAGCTGCCTGGATGATGAGTGATGAAAGTTATTTATCCAGGAAGAGGTCATGCATTTGTCAAAATAGGCACTTACTGTTCTGGGCTTCTGGGTAAATGTTACCACATCTGAAGCTTGTGTGCGACCAGTAGAAAGTCAGCTGTGCTCCCGGTTGACATCACGCTGGTCACTCCAGCAAACTTGGTTTGTGAAACATATCATAGTTAAATAGTTGCAGGAGAGTAAAAGGTAGTCGAATAAGAAGTTTTTGTTCGATAATACTGGCTGAATGCACATATTATATATAAATGCACAGTGAAAAATATATCTACCGAATATTAATAGTGAAACACATTTATACCCGTGTAGTACTGTACGGATAAAGTAATGATATAACAGTAATAGCATTGGCCTTAGCGTTCAAGTATAAGCAGTCTTCAAGTTTTCATGTTACATTTTTAAAGTGTTAATAACTACATACACAGCACAGCCAGTGGACTAGTAAGCATGTAAACTGATGATTACTTACATAGTGTCTTATCTTTGCCTTTGTGCTTTTTAACATTCACACAAATTGGTGCATCAGGGGCAAATCGGGGGGATTAGCATCTTGCCCAGGGATGCTTTTGCATATGAACTTGGAGGACTCAGGAATCCATCCACCAACCTTCTACAGACTTTCTACATGAGCTACAGCTGCCCTTATAAGAATTATCAAATCAGCATTTGTCACAATCCCAAATACCCATTTAATTATATTTTCACTGGGAAAAAGTAAATATATATATCATAAAATAAAAACTTGCCAAATATCACGTTGGCACAAAACAGCTGCCATCCATGATGGCAAGAACACAGTACCACTGGGGTGTCTGGTAGTATCTGGCATACAGCTTATGGTTTGGCACGGGACACGGGCTGCAGTTCTTTCAGGATTGTGGGTTATGGCATGGGGCCTCCATGAATCAGGCTTTTCCAGTTTATTCTATGGGAGCTTCATCATATGGGATCAGCAGCACTAGTAGGCAGGGTTAACACATTGTACTATTTTTTAACAATTTTGTGGTGTGAAGATTGCAGTATCCTGCGATTTCGTGCTATAGGGAGTCTGCTGCTGTCAGGGAGCGTCATTGCCACTGAGGGCGAGGGAAGCTCGTTGATAAATGATATGAGAATATGAGACATGTCAGAGAATATCCACATTAATGCTCAGAGCGAAGGTTTGAAGCAAGATGATCAACATTGAACCTCAGTTCATTCACTCCAGTGGTATAAAGAACTGCTCAATTGGCACGCTTGCTGCGAGGCTGTAATCAGCAGCTTACAATAGGATGGCCGAACTCCTCACCCTATCTTTGAAGGAGCGGCCAGCCAATCTTCGGACAAGATTTCTTTTTCTTAAATGTGTCAGCTGGCCTTTGTCTTTATAATTTTATATTTAAAATTATTTCATTTCCTGCTTGTCATTGCCCAAAATAAATACCCCATCTATCTGAATCATCTCTCACAGAGCCCTTTAAGTTTTACCGTATATAAAATTTTTTAAGTGATTCGTGCAGACAGAAAGGAAGTGGACTCACCCTGAACTCTCGGATGTGTCACAAGTTTTGGCGTTCCAGCCTTCCTCCACAGTGATGTGCTTGTTATGTTATGTCATGCCCTCCCCTCTTAATGCTGCAACAACACTGAGTGATGCCTGAGTCGAGACTATTCTGTCTCCACCGTGAAACCTTCGTAACGCTTTTATTTCACTGAACTATTTTAAGGGTGTAATGAGCTGTGCTCTCTGTGACCTCAGAGGAAATGGAAGACCACGCAAGCGACTGAAACTGTCACCTCTAAAACACAACATGCAAAAAAGGGAAATTTATCAAGACACCAACCAAATCGAATAGTGTACTGGGACCAGTTCTTGAATTTTCCAAGGCGTAATCGTTTTTACTTATCATGGTACAGATGTTGTATGAATAACCTGTTACAAATTTCTATATGTGTGTAAGTACTCTAAAAGCCACTCAAACTACAGACTTTCTTAATATTTATGTGACCTTTAGGTGATCATGTAGGAGGGAACGTGTTAATGAAAGATTTCCGGAATTCGAATAACTGACATCGACGCTGAAAATGTATTTTAAAGCACAGACGCCATTAGGATTTAACCAAAAACATTTACTCTGTCTGAAGGTAGTCCTTCCACATCCCCCCATGCCAATATTGACACAAAAAGTCATGAAAGAGCTGCATCTGGCACAGGAGCAGTATCAATGTGAACCGTGCTAACCAAACTCCAGACACTTACTGAAGCTTAGGCAAATGCCATTAAGCAAACGTTCGAAGACGAAGAAGCGCAACAAAATTCAGCCCACGAGAATGAAATCTAATTGTGGGTTTGGATATGTAGCAGTAGTTTTCAAAGTCAACATGTGTAAAAGGATATGTACAACCAATGTCAGGTTAGTCATGAATGTTTTATTATAAAATAAAAACAATGTTTAAGGGAAATTCCAGGGAGAAGAGAATTGTTAACGACAGAGGACACAAAGCCAAGTTAATTAAAAAATTTTAAAAAACTAATGTATTTTGGTATTTAACATGACTTTATTATTTAATGTTATTTAATATAATTTTTATAAAGAATTCTGAAGACATTCAGAATGAGGATGTCTCCCCCTTGTGGCAGAAAATAGGTACTAAAATGTTTTAAAGTCGTTGACTGTGTATTATTTACAGCATATTTTACGTATCACTTTGTTTAGAAAGAAAAAAAAATAGTTTGTGTTGTACAGTAACATCTTTAGCCTAAATATTCTACATGAACATCACAACAGCAAGAAACTGTTCTCTGCAATCTCAGTTTTTTGGTCTATACCTGTGATGATCTCTGCATCTGTCTGCAAAACCAAGAAAACAAGATCTAAGGCCTTTCTCCATGCTTCCTGTTTCACACTCAGATTATCATAGATTTCCACTGCTCGCGCTTCATTGGGTTTTGGTGCTGTGAAAAATTCACTATCCTCATTTTCACTGTCCAAGAAAAGTTGTGGGGACTTTGCAGCATTGCCTAGATGCCTGTGATAGTCCTGCAGTTGTTGGTTCACCACAGTCCTGGCTTTGACTTTTGAAATTCTTCCAGTGTTAACCATTACAGTGGATAAGTAATCCATTAAACCATCTGCCATGAGGTCCAACACTACACGCCTGTAGTGGTTAGTTTCTCTCTCACCATTCTTGTCTTTGTGACACATGACATGATGCTCCACTCGCTTTTGTAGGTGATGAATACAAAGCATTTCTGTCCCACCAGCCCCTGGTAGAAGAGCTCTGTCTTTGAGAGCATAGTGTACGCGATAAGCACAGGCCCAAAACTGGTCCTCCAGGGCCTGCAGCTTTCCATGTATAGAGCTTGTAAGGATTACGGTAACTAGCCTGCTGTTTCTGCCGGTTGAGATATTCACAGCCAGTGAGTTCTTCTCATGGCTACTGAGGTCTTTCCATATTCCAACCTTTGCCCCAGTGCCAACATTTTGCTTGCTCAGTTGCGCAGCAAAGGTTACCGGAACAACTCCAGTCAGATTGGCAAATGTCTTCAAAACAGAAGCCTTCAAATTTTCCACTAGAAGTATACGATGCCTACAACAGTGCTGAATCACTTTTTCACAAGCGTGCCCATGGATTAGTATCAGGTTCACTTCCAGGTTCAACAGATGTGTCACAGTCTGTTCTACCCATTCGTCCTCTTTGCTTGAACTCGAAAAACCCATGTCATCCCTCACACGGCGCATACCTGCCGGCCTGTTAAAGCCAAGATGGCGGTAAGTATGTGATAAATCTCCATTTATGAGAGCAACCTTCAGGGGTTGTTCTTTTAATTGATGAGCGACTGAAGCCTGTTCGGCAGATAAAAGAACAACGCAGCCAAATACAACGCACCCGTGCTCCTCTGGTAAACCAGGGAGCATACAAGTCACCACCTTAGTAGTGTCAAACATGGGATAGCTCGCATCTTCTTGATTCATTTTTGACTGCATCTGAATAGCTTCAACTACAAGTTTCATTGCATCATCACAACCATGGCTCAGTCCCTCAGCAATGTGCACAATGTCAGGAAACTTAGGCTGAGGAGACTGCAGCAATACTTTGGAGACATTTTCAGACTTTGTCTCACAAAAATGTCTGCTGAGTTTTATTTTTCTCCGTTCGCTGACAGTTAAAGCCTTGGAGTCAAACTTTGTTATTCCCTGCATGCTGCACAATGCAGGCGATGAATTTTTGATCAATTTCTTGGACACTTTCACGGCGTAACTTTCTGACGATGTCACGCCCAGACCATCAATTGAAACGGCACATTTCCTGCAAGCATCCAGACATACATCCATCCCTTCAGACATAGCTGAGATTATGTTCCCTACTGAAATTCCTCTCTGAAGACAGTCCAGGGCCACACGGCTCCAGGCTCCTGCTAGGAACAGTAGGCATCCTGATCCTGTATGGTAGACCTTGTGGTGGGCTTGAATAGTCTCATAAACCAGCTGACCCACTGCACAGGTCAGCTCCAGGGTCTCAAGAATGCGAAAACACGAGCACACAAGAGCAGACTCCCCGCTTTTGTCATCTTGGATAAACTTGTACTTCACACAAGGGCCCAAAGAGGAATGTGAGATTCCTGCCAGCGCCAACAGTTTCTGCAGTCCAACATGCCGTCGATGGTTTATGATTGTACTTCCCAACATCATTCGAGGACTGTGAACTGTAAAAGAATTTTTTTACGTTTGGTCACTTTAAAGAAAATAAGTTTCTTACAAATATTTGTAACATAATTTGTGTTTTAAAGTAACAAGTCACAAAGAACAGTAACTAAGTATACGTCCTCACGCCTCCTTTTCTATCCATCCTTTCTCTTCTGCTTATCCTTACTTGGGTCACAAGGGGGCTAGAGCCTATCCCAGCTACCTTAGGGTGAGAGGTGAGGTACACCCTGGACAGGTCACCAATCTGACACAGAGCACACCTCCTGGAAATTCTAATTTATTATACATTATGGTACTGTAATCCTCAAATTATGGGGGTATATGTTCTACAGGAATTGCTTTTTTAATGGCCTTATTTGTGTTTATGCCGTTTCTTTTTTTTATGATAGCTCATCTTCTACTACTCCTTCTTTTGGCTGCTTCCTTTAGGGGTCGCTATAGCACATCACCTGGCTCCATCTCAGCCTATCCCGAGCATCCTCTGTCACACCAACCCCTCTGCGTCTCCTCCTTCACTACATCCATTAACCTATCTGTGGTCTTCCTCTTTTTCACGCTTGACCTCATCTATCAACCCGTCCATCCCCACTGTGAACAAGAAGGGGCTCAGAGCAGATCCCTGATGTAATCCCACCCCCACTCTAAACCCATCTGTCACTCCTACAGCACACCTCATTGCTATCCTCATAAATGTCCTCCCTCAGATATTTCTCTAACGCTACTCACTCTCTCATGCAGTACCACAAGTCCTCTCTTGGCAGCCTATCTTATGCTTTCTCTAGATCTACAAATAAAGCCTTAAAAACTGATTTTTACCCTCTCTACATGTCTCCATCAACATGTTCAAAGTGAACACCGCATCTGTAATGCTCTTTCTCAGCATGGAGCCATACTACTGCTCAGATTGTAAACTCTCTGGTTAACCTAGCCTAAAAAACTCTTACCTATAGTTTAGTGCATGATGCTTCAACTTTACAGATATTCTAAAATGTTCTAATGTAATTAATTAAGGGTTTCAATAATTTTTATGCAGAGAAGCTTTAACCCGACTCATCTCTGTCCACTGAGCTGTTTTTATTTTATTTAAACTATTTTTACTTGGATAACAGTAATTATGTCAAATGTCCCACCAGGGGAGAGAACACTCCAGATCATGTTTACTACAACATTAAGCACACATATAGAGCCATACCCCTCCCCCCACCTCGGCCAGTCCGAACACCTCTCCCTCCTGCTCTCCCTAGCCTACACTGCCCTCAGGCCCACCTCTAAGACTGTTGGCATCTCCAAACTACAGGACAGCTTCACACATACAGACTGGGACATATTTGAACACCAGGATCTGGAAACTTTTACAGGATCAGTACTGGACTATATCAAGTTCTGTATTTGAAATGTGACTGTGGACAAAAGCATTCGAATTTTCCCAAACCAAAAACCCTATACACGGCTGCTCGACCTGATCTGAAAAGGGGAACCAAAAAAGCCAAGAAAGACCACAAAAGAAGCATGGAGTCCTACCTGTCCAGCAACAACACACGGGAGGTGTGGCAGGGCATACAAGACATCATAAACCACAGAGGCTCCACTGTGAAGACAGAAGAGGAAATAAACAGCTTCTTCACCCATTTTGAAACAACACAACAACAGCACTCATCTGCTCCAGCCCTGCTTCCATCCTCATCCTCACTCTCACCTGGTTCCTGCACCACTCCACCCCCTGTAACGGAGCACAATGTCAGACGTGTGTTCCTAGCAGGAAGGCTGCTGGTCCAGACAGAGTACTTGGTATGGTGCTAAGAGCACGTGCCCACCAGCTCACCCTTCATCAGACTCTTCAACCTCTCACTGCATCAGGCATCATCCCATCCTGTATAAAATCAGCCACAATCATCCCAGTGCTGAAGAAGTCTCCCATCACTGGCCTGAACAATTACCGTCCTGTGGCCCTCACGCCAGTAATCATGAAATGCTTCGAGAGACTAGTCCTTCTGGCCGACAGACCATAGAACAGTTTCTTCCCAAAAATCATAACCCCCCTTAACTCACATATGCACTGATTTTTTTTAAATTTATTACACAGGATTGTATATTTGTACAGTTTTTTTGTCTAAATACTGTTCATATGTATATAATGCTGCAGAAATGTGCACCTCAGTCCCCCCCCTCCCCACATGTTTGCACTGAGAAGGAGATGCTTTGTATCTAACTGTACAGTGACAATAAAGGTATTCTATTCTATTCTAAAATAGCAATTTGGCAAGTTTTATCTTGTTTGTTTTGTTTCTTTGACCAGGGAAACCAAACTGTTCATAAGCCTTTCACCCCTTCGTCCCATGTCTTTTAAGATTTAAGCGGTTAACAGCCAAGCACTTCTAAATGGAAAATCGTATTAGCAGACAGATGGCATGGATATAATGGGTGCAACCCGTATATCACACATATAGAGTTTCAGATGTAAAACATTGCTACTCATGAAAAAATTACGGGTATTAATGCTTCCTCCAACACTAGTAGCGAGTTTTGTCAAAGCCCGCACTTCACTCAACAGCTTACAAGCTAAGCTAACGAACCAGAGACACGTTTACTTCAAAACCGCCCTTATTCAAAGAGTAGAACAAAAATTAGAAATCTCTCTGCAAAATGGCTCTGTAATACAAAATTTATACTATCCTCAATGAGTATACTTTTACCTTATTCCAATAGTGTACGAGGTATTTATATGCCTGGACCAGTTCAACCGATTAAACACTGCGCATGCGTTTTGTTTCCTAGTTGCTGGGCGACAACAAACTGTCCACATGATTGGCTAAAAACTGTTTTAACCCGCCTATTCTTCTTTGTGATTGGTTAATCAGGTTTCGTCAGCGTGCTTTTATTATTTCTATTGGCTCTCTCGGATGTCTGTTCACAAAAAAACTATACAGCCGTTGCTACCTGTTTGTTGACATCAGATCATCAAACAAAACAGAGGTTTCTCCGTCGGGATTATATTTCAAATGGTCTGCATTTATTTCATTTTGTAAAATAACTGTTTAAACGAATGTTTAATGAACATTTTAGGAAGCTGTGGGATTTGCCATAAACGGCCGTTAGTTTTAACTTGATTATCTTTGGTCTCCCGGAACAGCATTTAAGCTAGCTAGCATAACAAGTACCTAAAATAAGATGTACCGCGAATCTCGTTGCTGTTAACTTAGTAGGACTCCTCTGTGATATAATAATATTGTATTTTATAGGCTTCAAGTTACCGGAAACCAGCTTCCTCGGCTAGCCAAAGAAAAAAGACGGATTTAAAAAACGACCTGACTGAGGAGCAAAAGCAAGAAATTAAAGAGGCTTTCGACCTCTTTGACACAGATGGAACTGGAACAATAGACGTAAAGGAGCTCAAGGTTGGCTTTCTGATTAAATGTGTATTGTTGAAAGTTAAGAAAGATAAACATACCGCGGTCACAGCAGCTTCAGCTTCCTTTACTGTTATCTATGCTACAGGTTGCAATGAGAGCCTTGGGGTTTGAACCGAAGAAAGAAGAGATCAAGAAGATGATTGCAGACATTGATAAAGAGGGCTCTGGAACGATTAACTTTGGCGACTTTCTCAGTATTATGACACTGAAAATGGTGAGTGTTTTACCGAAAGGAACAACCAGTAAACTTCTCTGCAGTTAAGTTGGAAGTTTTACTGTCCTCAAAACTGTTGCGGCTAAATAAAGTGTGTGTTGTTTCGACAACAGACATTTGTTGGATTTGAGCAATTGTAAAGATTGCAAGAAGTTCCTAGATATAGTAACTTTCTGTCTCTCTTGCCCTCCCCGTCTCACTCACACACACAGACACACATTTATAAGGATAGTGTATTTGTGGGTTGACCCATGAAAAACTTGCCAAATCGTCTCTATCAAGAGCAGAACAAGCACTGTTCTACTCTTGACTCTTGTTTGGAGCTTCTAGTACCCCAGATGTTGACGATCAGGTACCTGATTGGAATCTGATTAGCATGGGTACAGTGAGCAGGACCCATGCTCACCCAAGCTAACCCTGGCAAACACAGCAGTAAAGCAAGAAAATCAAACTAAAATGAAAAATGATACACATAAATACACTTTGGGATGGAAATTGACATTCTTACTAATAAATAACACAATAACAGTAGATCATAGCAAAAGGCTTTCTTCAGACTGAAAAAAACTATAGATAAAATGTATTTTTTTTACATTACAAAAGATTTTTGCATTCAAGAGTTAAAAAATATACTGTATGCACATTCTTTATGTCGTTTTCTAAAGTGTGCTTCACTTCATTTCCTACACACATTCTAAAAATGATGTTCATACTAGTGGGCGATATATAAATAATTTCCAACCCACAATCGTAAGTCCAATAAACGATGATGGGCGATATATTCGAACCTGCGCAGACTCTTTGATGTGCGGAGCAATGTAATCATGCACAGACTGATTTGCGCATTTACAACACAGAATAAGTCCAAACAAACTAATTGCCAAAAAAAACCCCATAAAGTTGCAATTCTGGGATTTGTTTGGCTTTAAACTGGATGAAATAGGTAAAACCTAAGGATGTAACCAAAGCAGTGTGCCGCTTGTGCAGACAGATAGTGTGAGCAAAGGACTCAAACACAATTTACTTGCATGAGCATGTACGTGTCCACCATCCCAACGTTTTTTTTCTGAGGCTCCTGCCCTTTTTTCTGTTATGAGTTTGAGTAAATGAATCGCTGCATTTGGACGCACTCTGAGGAGGGTGCATTTGCTCTCAGATGTAAGAGGGTGCTGTTAAAATAGTGCTATTAATTTTTTTTTCCTGTTGACTGCTTCTATTAGCTCCATCATTATTAGCAAACTTACTCATAGGCAAATAAATAGATAAATCGCCCTTGTAAAAACAATAGTCAATATTTTCGTCCAGTCGTCCAACCCTAGTCCATACTGGACTGCATTTGGAGCAAAATTTTAAAAAGCACATTTTGCATGTTTTTAATCTGTAATATATTCATTTGTATATTAATTTGTGATGATAACAGAGTGAAAAAGACACAAAAGAAGAAATACTGAAGGCTTTCCGGCTCTTTGATGACGATTGCACGGGAAAAATCTCATTCAAAAATCTCAAGAGAGTTGCCAAGGAGCTGGGTGAAAACCTGACCGATGCAGAGCTGCAGGTATAGTGATTCTGTTATGTTGGAGTCCTTCCAGGGTTTTTTGGGTGGTAGCACTTTTGCATCTACAAAAAAAGACTTTTTTATACTAAAAATAACTTTTGTCTACTTAATGAAGCCATGCAAAACACATACTATGAAATAGTATGAATATCTGTGGGTATTTTGACATATAAGGAATCACAGAAGATGAGCCTGATAAAAACCAAATGTAGGTAAAAATGAGACCTTTCGTAATGCTATAAATAGTTTTGACCGACCAGCTATCCCACATAGTGATATGCAGTGCTGTAAAGAAGTCTTTGCCCCTTCCTCATTTCTTTTCTTATTTTTGGCAATTTGTCACACACTGTGGACATACACAAGCTATCCACACTTAGAATAAGATACAATCAGCTAAAGGGCAACATTTCAGTAAGCTAAATGACCTTGTTTCAAGACATTTAATCTTGAAACTAGAGAAAAACTAGAGATTTTTCACTTGTTTCATTGGCAGATCTCTTAACTTAATACAAGATATTTTAGCTTGAAATAAGTGAAAAAATCTCTAGTTTTTCTCTAGTTTCAAGATTAAATTATGTCTTATTTTAAGTGTAATGAGATATTTTGACTAGAAATAAGATGAATATACTTGGTAAGATTTTAAGTTTTTGCATTGTAGCCACAAATGTCTTGATGATCTCTAAGATCATCGAGAGACAAAAAGTTGAACTTTTCAGGAAGGTTTGAGTCCCGCTAGATCTAGCATAAATAAAAAACACAGCATTTTCTAAAAAGAACATCGTAGCAACATCTGGGCCTGCTTTGGTCGACTTGACTTAATTGACGGAACTTTAAATTCTGCTCTCTGCCTGAAAATCCTGAAGGAGGATGTCAGTCATTGTCATCAGTTCATGCCCAAAACTCATGCACGCTCAGGTTTGACCCGAAACACCAGCAACTTCACCTCTGATTGGCTTTAAAAAAAAAAAAAAAAGCATATTTTTGAGGGTCTTTGTTAACATTTGGACTGATTAAGGTGCTTTGGCATGACCTTAAACAGGCTGTTCATGCTGGAAAACTGTCCGATGTGGCTGAATTAAAACAGTTATGCAAAGAAGGGTAGGGCAGACTTCCTCTACAGTGATGTGAAAGGCAGTTATTTGAAATGCTTCAGTGCAGTTCCTACTGCCAAGAATGGTACAACCAATTACTGGTTTTACTTTTTCCACAAAGTGCCAGGTTAAGTTTTGATAGATTTTTTCCCTTAAATAAATCAATGAAAAATTTCATCATTTAAAAATTGCATTTTGTCTTATCATTTTTTTTGTCTAATATTTAAAAAAACAGCTGTAAATGTGTGTTAATAGTTTGATCTGCAGTGTTTGACAAATATGAAAGACTGTAACCCTGGAAGGTTTATACAAAATTCACTTTTTGAAGTTTTCTCTAGTGAATTATCAGAAAACAGATCAAACTTCCACAGTACTAATGGTTGGTTTTGTTACTGTGATTCCCAGAGGTTAAACTGTTGCAGTTTTACTAATGAAACTGATTCCTGAGATAATGATGCTACAAAAGTTGAACCAAAACTTTTTCAGCAAATTGATTTGATTTTTTAAGTGTTTCTCAGTTCTGAAAAATACAATATGGCGATCTCCTGTACATAAGAGCCGACCAGGGAATGAAATGAATTAAAAAGAACAAAATTTTCCCTACTGCTCTGCTGCTCAGTAATTTGAGAGCCCGAAGGTCAGTCTGCAGTAAATATTTATAGTGTAAAAATGTAAAATTTTACATGTGAATGGACCGGTTCTTATATAGCACTTTTCTACTCTACTTTATATGATTCATTGAAACACACACTCATACAAGCACTTTTTTTCCTACACATACGTTCTTGCACAAGAATACTTTGGCCTGCAGACTAGATTAAACCACCAACCTTCCAGTTAGTGGATGACCTGCAGCACCTCCTGAGCTACAGCCACCCTAGCTGGCCTTGTTAAATGTAGGAAAGTACAAAAAAAGTTGCTCATTCTGAAGCAGTCAGGTAGGATCCTTTCTTTTGGTTTGACTGCTTTTAAATACGCTACTTCATACCTCTACTACAACAAAATGTAATACAAACAGTAATAAAGTAATACTACATTCCCAGAAGCTAAGAATTCTTTATTTAAAGAATAGTACGCAATTAGAGGAACCACTATAAATACATTTCTATTTAAGTAATAAACTTATTGTTTCTTTTCCCATATCTCCCAGTTCTTCTAATGTTGGTATGTTCTTACATGTCACAGTAAAATAGTAGTAACTGTATTATTTTAGGTTGGGTTTTCCCTTTGCAGTTAAATGCCATGCATGAAACACGAAGTTACCTGAAGTCAGTGTGAGAATTGATCCAGTTTGATGCTCTCACTTCCTTCCCTTAGCTTCTTGAGTACATCACATTTATTATCCTTTCAGGAAATGATTGACGAGGCGGACCGAGACGGGGACGGAGAGGTTAATGAGCAGGAGTTCCTGCGGATAATGAAGAAGACCAATCTTTATTAAACCGCAGTGTCTTAGAACCTTGGCCATTTTAAGAGCCAGTTTGTATTGTAACTTTTTCTTTGGAATATTAGTTTTGTTTGTATGGAAATATTTTAATATGTTGTATCTTTGCACGCACTTTTATAAAATTGCAAAACAAATAAATCTATTTCATCAGAGTTGATTTGTCTGTTACTTCATCATTTGTTTAAACATAAAAACTCGTTGTGTTGTCTTTTTCTGCAAAAAACACATACAGTTTGGCAGATAACACAAAAGTATGAATAACACATATCATTTGCAAGTGTTATTTAGGATACACCCCCTCTCCCTGACTTGAGGTGGATCTCAAAGAATCAGAATATTGTGAAAAAGTTCACTTTTTTGTTGTTTTTAGTCATTTTTTTTCTAAAAGATAATCTGTCATATACAATATTTACATATATTCATTACATGTAAGTGAAATACATTTAGCAGTTAGCTGGGGCTCCTTTACAATGAGTTACTCCAACAGTGCAGTGAGGCATGGAGGCAGTTAGTCCACGCTGCTTTGATAAAGGCCTTGCGCTTTTGTGATTTTTGGATCAGGCATTTATCTATCCAAACGGGATGGATAACACAGGTTTGCTGGCCAGTCAAATACAATAATAACATGGTCAGCAACCATTCGCTAGTAGTTGTGGCCTTCCTTTGTCCTACTGAAAAAGGAAGTCGGTATTTCCATAGAGCTAATTTGCAAACAGAAGCATCCCCAAAAACTGTTCTTCTTCCAGACTTTGGTTTCCAAATGCAAAAGTTGATCTGAAAATGGGACTTTGGACCCCTGGGCAACAGCTCAGTTCTCTCTTTCCTCAGCACAGGTATGGCAGCTCTGCTGCTGGTTCAGAAGTGGTTTAATATCAGGACTGCAGAAATTGTAGCCCGTTTGCTCAAAACGCATCTTGAATGTTGGTGGGCTGACAGCAGCTTCAGTCCGCTCCTTGCGAAGCTCTTCCAACGCCCAATCAGCGTTTCATAACAGTCCTGCAAAGACTGCAGTCATTCTTGTTGCTGCGCACTTTTTATTACCACACTTTTCATTTCCAGCCAACTTTCCGTTAATGTGTTTCAACAGCACTCTGCAAACAGCAATGGCGTTTTCTTGCTTACCGTCTTTGTGGAAGGCGATGATGACAACTGGACAAGTCCAAAATTAGCAGTCTTCCACATATTTTTGCATATACTGAATTTAATTTTATAGAAATTTCCTCAACCTCAACCTTCACTCAACCACGTCATGTCTATCAATATTAAAACAGAAAAAGAGTCTAGAGTCTAAAATACATGAAGATTTTTGACTTCCGTTAATAGCTGATGGAAAATATTGAGCTTTTTTCACAATTTTCAATTTTTTTGAGATGCACCTATTGTGCGTCTCTTGATTATAGTTACGTTTTCAGACTCAAAGCTGCTAATCTGCAGAAATAGAAGAGCGATGGTTTTGAAAATCTCACTGAAGGTGATTTCGATACAGTGCAGTAATAAGCTGCAGTGCATCCTGCAAAGCACAACATGCCAATAATGTTTCAGACAGTGAAAGTCATATGACTAAGTTGATGTTGACTAACCTGAATTATTTTTACTGTAGACAGAAATGACAAGCGTGAACTTGAGATGAGTAACTCAGTAAAAGTCACTCTCACTTCATGCTTCGAGTTACAGAATAAAGTGATTTTGTAGAAAACATGCAGCAGAGTGCTGTCCTGCCTACATATTTGATCATCTTATAGGAAACATTCTCCCCCTGATTAATTGTCATATACGGCGGAAGTCTGGTTTTGGCCAAAACACCGAACCTTGTTAAAATAAACAGGATACTGTAGTGACGTATTTTTCCGAACCATCAGACGGCTGTGTATTATTTTGAGGATGCTTGCCAGTGATTGTGAAAGTTGTGATAACCTGTTCTAGACGGCGAAGGAACGTCGGGGTGGAAAATATGAAAAGGTTTCTCCCAAGATGAGATATCCATTTTTTGAAAAATATTCCACATAATAAGAGTTTTGAACGCCCAAAAAACGAAAACACATATGAGGAACTTTTGACAGCTTCGTTCTAAAGATGTAAACAGTTATTAACATTAAGATACGTGTTAAAAAAAGAACTTCTATTGAGATACATTTACAAGCAGGTCCGATTTTTAGCAGAGACATTTATATTTGTTTGCTTAAAATGCCAGAATATGGGATTTTTTTTTTTATGGATTCCTTTCATTTTGTTTAGGTCTTGATGTGAAACTTGGAATTGATACAGATGAGCTAAATCAAAAGGCCAGTATTTCAAAGCCTCATTATATGTAACCCTCTCTGACTCAAATCCGTCCACCTTCTTGGAGTTCAAAGCACACCACACACCAGGTGAGAGCTGAAAGAAGTACCAGACCTTGCTTTGTTTTTACATAAACAGTTACTGGCCCAAATGAATTACATCCACATTCGAAGATTACTCTTTGGATCCATGATTAGTGGACTAGCATTTATATATTTTCTAGTCTTAATGACGATTTAAAACAATTTAAAGTAAAATTGGCATTTAACCATACATTTATATAGCGCTTTGTCTGCCGAACACCTACAGATGATTTAGGGTCACCAATTATCCTAGCACGCATGTCTATGGACTGGCGGATAAAATCTGTGGAAATTCCAGCCAGAAAGGCCCAAGACACGAGGAGATTCAGACCAGGAATCCTTAAAGGCTACAGAGTGCCTTCCTCTTTTTACAATGCAATAACAGACTTTACAGTGGCAGTCAAGTCAATTCAGTTTTATTTGTTATAGCACCAAATCAAAAGAACAGTGATTTGATTTCAAGAAGCTTTCGATTGTAAGGTAAAGACCCTGCAATAATATAGAGAATCCCCACCAATCACATGACTCCCTATGGGCCATGGGGTGACAGCGGGAAGGAAAAACTCCCTTTTAACAGGAAGAAACCTCGGGGAGAACCAGGTTCAGGAACCAGGAAGAGAGGACAAAAGATTTGAAAGGTAAATTTATCTGTTTAGTTGTGGAGTAACCTGCTATGAAATCTGTGCAAATTGAGACTTGAAAACCTAAAGAGCAACATGAGCTGTCTTTAGTCCAGCAGGTAACTTCTATTCTCCCTCCTTGAAGAATATAACCACTAGAAAGCGTTTTTTTAAGAAAAGAAACGGGGGGGGGGGGAGACATTTCCAAAAGGACAACGTGGCCTCAAACACACTTGTTTTGCTTTGTTTGCTCAACAGTTTTATTAGGAAACTACAAGTGAACAAAGCGTCATTCTGGGGGGCACGTCTCGTCACCTGGTAGCCATTTTCATACGTGCCGAGGCAAGTATTGACATATTTAGGCTGTCGTTTTGAAGCATTTTCTAAATGGATATGTAGTAGGTGGGGTGTCTACTGTTATAAAACCGTCTACTGCTCTGCGCTAGCATAAAAGGCTTTGCTTTTGTGTCATATTTAAAGTTGAGTTTAAAGGTTGTTTTTTTAAAATTTCTTCCAGCAGCTAGGTTCATCACTTTAATAACAGCATAAAAGACCGAGGGTACTTTACCTGCAGGGAACAACCTAGTTTGGAAGTGTAGGTGTTCAGACAGTGGATGTTTGATTTTAGAGCAAAACTTTCCAATTGGAGTTTGATGTTTTGCAACAGCGTCAGTTTCAAGGCCTTAATATCTTCACGGCCCCTCAGCTGAGTGTTATTCCCCTACTGTTGTGGTTAAACAGTATTCACAGCTCACGGCCTGTTCAGTACTCCCACTGCTCCGCTTGTTGTTTTCCTCTTCCCTTCAAATGATCAATTTCCAAAACAGCTAAAGCTTTTAAGTCTGGTCGTTGCTGGTAAAAGTCAATCGCATTAACTCTTAAAGGTCAAGAATGTGTCACCATTATGTAAGAAAGCTGTTTTCGCAAGCCCCCTTTGAGTAAGATAAACTCAAGACAAACTAATAACCGTCATTGTGCTTAGAAGAACCGACGGGTGACTGCAGCAGTGGTATGTTGGCTTTTTAAAGCTTCAGCTATTTATGTAAAGATATGCTTAGTTTTTGCAATATTAGACATTCAATTATTTACAATCTACTGCTGTGGTGATGTGGTATTAATTATAAAATTACCCTTTCAAAGTAGTATTGTCAGTTTTCAGTATATCAGTATTTTGTACAGTGGGGACACATTGTAGTTCTTGTATTATTTAAGGTGCTTTTTAGTCATATTTGTATTTAGTCAGGTATAGTTAAGAGGAAAACTTAGAAATCGATGTAAAGGCTATGATGACCTTCAAGATGTTGCAACAGAGAAAACCTATAGTTCAGATCTTAAGATTACACACCTGACTCCCACACATGCCCTGCATTTTGATGCTTGGGCTTTGTGTGGAGATGCATTGCCAACCCTGAACCACTTACCTTTGAACATACGAGTAGGTCAGGTGTGTGCTACTGTGGAAGAGGCAGCCTTGGCTGACAAATGGCACGCACAAGCAGGTTTGGTAATCAGCGCTGTGTTGCATCCCCACTCTGTCAGCAGTAAAGGACTAATTCTTCTAGTTCTTTGGTTAAATACAACTTCTTTCCACAAAATAACAAGTAATATAGGTCACGTTGGCTCATTTTCATTAGTTTTCCTATTTGACTTTTGCCAGATCAGTCACGTTGACCTGATTTATTCAGGTTTTGTGAAAACAAACAATTTGAATAACCCACTTTCCATCTTTTTCTGAGTAAATGACTGTGCAGTATTGTTAATTTTCATAAAACAATAAGCAGGGTTGGGCAATCCAGTTGGGTGACTTTGCAATGTGTGAAAATTGCAGACGCCTTTCACACAGAAATCATTAGTATATATATTTTTTTTTTTTTTATTAAAAAAGGTTGGACGGGTATTCCTGGTGTGGCAATGCCAGCATTAGTACACAGGAGTAGAAATATAAGGAAAATATTTCTAAAGTGAATAAACTGTTTGAATTGTAAACATATAAAATACTTTAGTTCTATAATGCTTGATGAACGTGAGAAAAATCTGTGTCTCCAACGATGTTGTCAATATTTTTACCGTTTAATGTGCACCGTCAGCTTGCTTATACCTGTTTATTGTGTATTCTTAACTAGTATTTACCATCAGGCAAATTATTAGCAGACTAAGTGTGGAAACCTAGCTTGCAGCTGCTGACCAAAGTTAGCTCTCTTTATGTGTAGGTCAGAGAAACCAAAGTTAAACTCTTGATTCTAGTTTTGATGATAGAAACTGCAGGTGCTGTCACAAGATAATTTAAAAAAAACAGCTCATTATGCTGTTTTTTTTTAATTTATTTAAAAGCTTTTATCAGATTATGAGATAAGGCACTGTACCCTTATATCGAGCATCTGGTCACGGCTGCGTACGAGAAAGAAAAACTGTTTAGCTTTCTCGTCTACTGGAATCAAAATATGAAATTCCTCACATTTTATACAAGAAAACTTCCTATCTACTTTGTGGGTTACCATGCTGAACTCTAATGCACTGCAGGCTAATTTCATCAGCATTTTGCTGATGGTAAATTCCAGCTTGCAGACTTACCACTGGCCCCGTAATCTTGTTTCGTTATGCTTCATTTATCAAACTTTGTCTGTGATTACTTATTTACCCGATGACAATGACAACAGGAGCTGGAATCCACATTTTGATATCAAAAATAACAGCTGGCATCATCTTTGAATGCACCGATGATGACTATGAACAACAAGCAATGGTTATAAACAAGCAGTGTAAACAAGCTATGTCATCCCTCTTGTCATAGCAGTGAACAGGACCAGAAGAGGCAATCCCCCACCCACGGCAGCTTTGTATCTTCCTGTACACTTACGGTAATGAGCATGCACACATTTCAAAATCATTGATAAACTCCTTTTGTTCTTGCACTTAAAACAAAATGAGTCCTCATGTTTCTGTTAGTCAGCATTATAATTAAAAAACGTAGACACTCACTTATAAAATGCAAAGATGCTTGTGTTTCATGCAAACTTTCAACCTCGCGCCTACTCTCTCCGCACCATGGCAATGCAAAGTGTTCACAAAGGGGAGACCACAGTGTAGGAAATCATACTACTGCAAGTGGGAGTAGGAAGTCAACTACATTATCAAGAAGAAGTAAATAAATCTGCCTCATAGTGTAACACGCTTGAAGTCCAAACACAACATCTAATGACGGTGAATTCATGAAGATCCTTTTAACTTTCACTTAAACTGCCTAAAAAGACAAAGAACATAACTTACTTTTCTTTTTTTTTTAGGCCACACCATCCATACTGAAACCACAATTAGATTGATCCGCATTAAAACACCACTTACAGATGTTTTAGCCACATATTTTATTTATTGTATGCAAAAGAAGAGGTACACGTGCAATAAACAAAAACAAAACAAAGCTGACGTTTACGGTTTGAGCAAGCAACATCAAGTCAAAACAAAAACAAATTACGATACTGATGAGCAACAATTGTGGCTGAGCTACGTAATAACGAAATACAGTAGCAGAAAAATAAACAAATCATTTGTCGACAAATAAGCAAACATATACTTTTGATTTTGACTGGTGTTAGGTCAGCTCACACTAATTACTTCCTAGTAAAAATGGTAATTTAAAAAAATGAACGGCTCTGTTCTTAACCAACTTAAACTATAAACCAAAAAAAAAAAAAAAGTTATTTATTCTTTATTTTCAGTGTGAGGCACATAAGCATACCTTGTATACACATGGAAGTTGAATGCATTGCAGATACAACGGTTAAATCACAGTCTTCTAATATGATGTGATTCAAGTAATAGAGATTTAAACATTTATTCATCCTGCGACACCTCAAGTTCTCATCCCCAGTTCATACTAAACTGACGTTGATCCAACTTACCTATCGGCGCCAATATTGATATTCTAATGAATGTTATATTAATAATAACAAACTAATGTAATTTTAAGAGTTTTGTATCCATTAGTGAGATGTGATAACTGCACAAAGATAAGCACATATGCTGCTCTCAGTCTTGTTGACATTCGGCTACATGATGTTTAAGACAAAGCCCGATTTGAAACAAGCCATGCTTTTTTGTCACTGTGTTTAACACTCTGGCTGACCACAAAGAACATTTCTCAGTGTGGCATGTCACGTCTGACCAAGACTGTTAGTCATCATTGAAAGAACATCTCAGTACAGCATTGTTTTGCAAAGTTCACTGGAAAAAAACTCGAGATGGAGTTCTAGATATCTGACAAAGAGATTTCGAGAGTTACACTTTCAACTAAGCCGCTACGTTTAAGAGAAGTTTCAGTGAATGGTTTTCTTGTTATAGCATATATTAATTGTTTTATTTTTAGCAGTTTGAATGCAGTGCCTCCGCTGTATTGGTGAGGTGACTCAGAAGACAAAGTAGAATTTCAAAGTTTTCTTAACCCATAAAATTTGGTGAGAATCAACTCAGGTTGTACGTTAGATGTCCAATGTCATGCACCAACTTTGGCCAAGCGCTTGCTCATAGTGTGTTGTCTTAATGTTGTGCTTTTCTCTGCGTTACTGTAGCGTCCTTATCTTACGATATAACGTTGCTGTTGTGACTTGGCGCTATATAAATAAAATTGAATTTGAATGAATGACAATTCACTAGCTGTAAATTCCCTATGCTACTCTTTTATTGTTTCAAGTGGGCATAACGTTGTGTTACTGGTACGTTATACCAGGAAACAAGTTGTCTAATTTTATTACCAACCAATACACAAATGCCAATATTTCTTCATCACCCAAGGTTTTTTGATGTACTTGTAGTGTGAGGTTAAATGGCCGTGTAGGTAATAAATGGATGTGGGAACAAAAAAAAGGAACGTTAATTTAAAACCACTCGCTCTAGTCTGACTAGTTTTCTATTAGCTTTTAACCAGCATGCAGAAAAGGAAGTGTTGAACAGGATATCTGTTGCGTGGATATCCTGGTTAAACTGAAAAGCTCTCTTCTGGCCCAGCAGACTAACTGACAGAATAACTGCTTAAAGTGAGCTTGCAGGGGGATAGTCAGTCTCAAACTGGGGCCTTCATTTTTGTTAAACCATATTTTACATTGACCACTTTTACATGCATTAGATACAAAAACAATAGAGTTGCACAGAGTAATTTTCTCTGTTCTCCTTAAATTTACTCATATTTGTAACAATTAATATGTAACAGTTTTTTTTAAATCAGAATGACCAAACACAACTAACCAGTTGTAAAAATTTGTCATTTTTTGAGTTTTTTTTTTTAATTATTGTTTTTGATTAGAATTGAAAACTACTGCGTCAATTAATATGTATGAGCCTCCTGATGAAACAGATTTAAAAAAAGAAGCAAGAATGAGGTAGATTTTCACTAATTACAGGTTTATTACTTAATCATTAATAAACTTTTTTTTTTTACAACTCAAATAAGCCATTTGACAAAAAAAAGGGAAAAAATGATGCACAGAAACCATCGTTGGACCTGCACCTGGAAAAAGAGTCTAAGAGCTATGAAATGTAGATGATACATGCTTACGCTTGCTTAACACCTTGAACAATCTTGCACCTTTATTTCCACTGCATTTCTTTAATGATAAGAGACGGCCTTGTTCCTCATCTCCACCACTAAACTCAATAATGGGGGAGGAAAGGGTTTATGAATTCTTCCTTTTTAACAATGCTGCTTTGTAAGAGTTTTCGACATAAACACACAAACCAGCACACCACAGGTGGGTTAGGAGGGATTCTCTGGTGGCGGCCAGATGAGGAAATTCTTTTGAATTTTTAATCTACCTGTGGACACTTTTTCCTTTCTGTGTGCGCATTACAGAAGGGACTCCTGATAAGACGCTGAGGGTGATGCACCTCTTAGACCGGTCGGAGCCCCCACCCACCTGTTCCCTTACGCTGACGAAGAGAGAAAACAGACGAGAGGGGTTTTCTCTTTCACTCTCACTTCCTCTCTTCTGGTTGCCGTAGATTGTTGTAAAGATTGTGTGTGTGTGTGTGTGGAGAGAACTTGTGCACTAACACTGACGGGGCAGAAAGACCGGGGTAGTATGAATATGGACATACTGACTAACCTATGATACCTTCTGAATTTCCAAAATGTGTAATTACTTTATGTTGGAGTAGATGACCATCACTAAATATTCAGTGATATTTCCATAAACGGTTTCCTATTGCTAAAATATAACTGTGATTAAAGTTTATGATGTTTATTATTATGACAACCAATCTATTGTAACAAAAATCGAGCTAATCGACTACACGTATTTGTCTTTTTAAAACAGTGACCTCACAAGCTGATTTTAGTCATTAAAACTGAATAATGAAAAGTCCCATTTCAGTGAAAGCATAAAGGAGACTTTATTTACATTTGGCACTGACATTCAATTGTACTCTCAGGCGACAAAGAGATATAATATGGGATATAATTTGGTTCGTCAACATTTCACATCCATCTGATTCTCATGAAAAACTATGCCTGACCAAATTATTTATAAAGTGAAAAATATGAAGGAGAATTCATGAGGAAAAGCCAGCAACAGTGCTATGAAAATCCACTGGCATGGGTGCTTAATTATGCAGTATTAACAGAATGTTGCACGCTGTTTCGTGCAGCCAACATAATGTCGACAACATGGTGACAATGTTACTTTATTACCAGGTTTGTGACTGTAATGGACAAAAGAATGTAGGCGAAAGGTTACAGAGAATGAAATGATAGAGAGGCAAAGCACGGGATTTGTTGATCTTTTTGAAAATAGAAAGTTATACAGACCACTGCAGGTTCTACAAATATAAGCGAGAAATATGACTGCTGTTTTGTCTCACTGTGGTGAACCAATGTGTCAGATGACTGACATAATGTTTGACATAAGCAAAACATACAAAAATTCCCAATATGCAGAAGTGCTTTTGTGCCACTGTGACTTAAACTACAGACAATAAACCTGAAAGTAAAATAAAAAACTTAATAATTTCAACCCTTTATTCAGCAATTTCCTTAGATGTGTATTTGTAGTACAAAAAAATATTAATTTGAATAATTAAATTAATAAAAACACAGAAATGACCGGCAGTCCGATGAGAAATGAGCTATACACCTCATAGCTGCTGTAAAATTGTTAATGTATGAATTTTACAACAAAAAAGACAAAAAAAACACAGGCTATATATATATATACACACACACACACATATATATATATATGTTAATAAAACTGAACTGTTGACCTCTAAGCTAGAGTTTTTAGCTCTATTGGTGTTTGTTGAATCATTTAACGAAACAACATTAGACCCAATCTTTTCAACCAATTTTGGACATGCCTTGAGAGCTGATAATAATGAATACATCGGAACGACCACATGCCTAACCGCCTCACCTATCAAAATAGTTGATTATAAAATAATTTAATTTCATAATTTTTTTAAATAATTTTGACCTCTAGAAAACCTTAAATTTGTCCGTGTACACCATCATTAATCTATTTATGTGACGGTATAATGGCATGTGTCATCCTTCTGAAATGACGTGACACCATCAGTGCTGTCCACAATGACACATGCAACTGTTTCAAAGCATCTCATAAGCAGACTCTCTTAAGCCACCATATGTTTCCTTGTTCTTGCATGTGGACAAAGAAATGAATCCGCTCACTGGTTGAAGTGTGAGAGACAAAAGAGTGCATAAAAAACTATTAAGCAAATGTTACTCCAATATTAGCTCATTTCCTTATGCACTAAGAAAACACACCATTTTCTTTTTACATGTTTCTTTGGTAAAACATTAACTCTTACAAAGGGTTTCCTGTTGTCGCCAAAGATATTTGTCTGTGTAGGTGGCCACAATGCAGTGAATGCATTCAGGTTGTCAATACCACACCTACAAAGAATACCTATGACACGGTACAAGCTGTGGCTCCACTGATTCAAAGTGAAAATGGGAAGTGTCGTCGTCGTTCCTCTAGTTTCCGGGTGAGTCGGGTGCACTCAAACGAGTTTACATTCACACACTAGCATCTATAGGCCCCACGCACGCGCGGCTTGACGCCACTTTCGAATCACGTAGTGGTGAATGCCAGTGGAAAAGAAAATTTCATTACTGACTCACTAGTTTCTGCAGTTTTCCAACTCTGTACAAGTGGTTTTCCTGTGTCCTCAGGGATACGTATAAAAAGGTAAGCGACACAAGTGTCTGCATTTCCAGTAAAACTTGAGTAAAGCGTCTTTTGGTGAATCGGTGCCAGCTGCTGACACTTAACGATATGAAGCTGTTCGTTTTTTGCCTGTTCACAGTCTACTGTTGCTCTTTGGCCAAAGCATCTACTTTGGAGCAAAGAAAACTACAAGAAGTCCTTAGAGAGCTGAGAATCCTCAAAAGCAACCTTACGGTTAGTTCATCTACATCAACTTTTTAACTTCTTTGACTGCATTTGACAACTTACTTTCTAACAAACTAACTTTCATCACCTAATGCAATCTTTTTTGATTTCATTTTGCAGAACAAAGAACTGATGATAATTACTCCACCAAAGGATATTGAGGTAAGCAAAACTACTTTAACCTAATATAATGTGGACCATATGGTCACCACTACAATAAATATTGGTGGTTGCTTACTCATTGTTGTTATGCTCCCACTTACTGTAGTTAGTTTGTCAGGTGCCGGGTACTGTAGGAGTACATCAAATGATGTGTGAAATACGAAAATGTGCAGGGCGATAAGCAGCTGTAAAACTCGAAACTTACAGGCTAAACGTCCAGATTTAAATTTAGCATCTGCTCTTTAATCACAGCACTTCAAAATAAATAACTTTCAGATTAAGTAGCAGAAGAACGGTCAGACTAAAATGTTTATAAAGCAAAGTAATGTAAGCATTTATAAGTTAATTTAGCAAAAACGAATTTCGTGTAATTAAGTGTTAGACAGGTATAAAACGACATTATACATTTCTTAGTTTAATTAGAAACAATAATATAACTTTTACAGAGTATTTTTTTAAACTTGAATTATGAACCATACATTTTTTTTTTAATAAAAACACTTTTTAGACTAAAACTCCTCAAAAAGGTTAGATTTATTTCAATATTTATACTATTTAAAGGCCCTACAGCACATCTTAATAATGAAACTTAAAAATATTTTGTAAAGTTTTGCATTGCTCTTGTGGCCAAATGCTACATAATCTCATGATGCGCCCTTTATGTAAAACTAAACTGTAAATGTTTATTAAGATGCACTGCATTACTAGTAAATTCTAATCAGCCTTCTTTCTTGTCAGGCTTATTCATTTTCATTCAGTGAGTCAACTCAAGAATGTGCTCAGTGCATTTTTTTGTCATTTTCTCACAGCTTCCTTTGAGTGAAATGTGATGAGTAATCAAGCAGAGAGCAGACAAAACCATTACACTTCCTCACGCCACCTTTCAAACTCTGAGCGTTTGACAGAATGCTAGAAAACTTTTGACTCAATATTCTGTTTAACATCTTGCAAATGACAGTTTATCTCACACCGTGAATAATAAGGATTACCAAGCATCTGATCTCGCGTCGCAAAACAAAGATTATGGTTTCAAAATTAAAATCATAACACTAAACTATAGCACTAATGATAAAAATGACAATAACTGTAGCAGAATTTTTGATTTTTTAAATGCAGCAAAACACTGTAAATGAAATGATTACGGCTAATTCGCTAATATACTAAAAAATAATAAATAAAAATTCGGACCCAAGCTGGCTGAGTTCACGAGTGTCACACCACACTGGAAAATGAGTATCTAAACAGAAACGACTGTTTCGCATGGGGAAAAATAGCATTGTATCATCAGCATCTTCATTCAGATTTTTGGAGGGAAACAATTCATAAAAAACAAAAAAAAAACCCTCTTTCACCTAACAGAAAGTTATCATTGAAATAGTGGAAACTTTATTTGGTTCAGTTTCATTTTATGTAAAATTGTTTTGTGTGTGTATCAGATTGGAAAGTCAGCAACAATGAAGTCATGACATGAAACTACAAACAGTAGCTTTCTTGGAACTATTTTTCCTTACATTGAAACAAAGAGAACTCTGACTTTCATAGCCAACTGTGAATTGATTAAAATGTGTTCACTTCATAGGGTAAAAAACCCAAATGTGTTTAAATACACCAGCAGGAACACGCTGATATATATGCTGGGATAATCATGTCGTATTCACCGTCATTTCTTTTTCTTGTCATAACAGGACTGCTGTTGTCTGACAGCCTTGACTTGCTTTCGGGACACTCTGGAAAAAACTTACGGCATAAGTGGAAAATATCAGAAAAAACTTTACAAGAGTCTTAATCATACCCTCACTGTAAGTACACTGCATTAAAAATATACCTTTAGTCCTATTCTAAAGACTAACGTCAGCATTTAAGTACACTGCATTTCTAAAACTGGCATATTTCTTTCAACCATTGCAGATCAGTGGACTGAACTTTTGTAACACAGAAAATTCTATGGTAAGTAAAAATTAGTCAGCACTGCTTTTTTCTCGATTTTTTTTCGGTCTCTTTTCAGACTCTTGTCGTAAATGACCATTTTAGTAAGCTCCTTTCTTCTTTGTTTCTTTTTAGACCAACTGCTCATCCTGCCACTCACATCCCAAGGAAAAGGCGTCAGAGTTCTTCAACAGACTGGAGTCTCTGATTCAAAGGGTAAGGCTGTTTTAGATATATTTCAGGAAGCTATACATAAAATACTAGACCGTTTTGTTTTTACAGTAAGCTTAAAATACAAAGTGTATGTTCTTTAATACTATACAACAAATTAAGTATTTATTTTCACCTCTTTTTAGGGTCTAAGCAGAAACAACTGAGATGAAGTTCCAGGAGCAACCAAGGACTTTAGAGAAGACACTACTTTGTAAAAGGGCCAAGAACGTCAAAGACTGCGTCTTACAGCCTAATAAATAACTTATTTAACTTATTTATTATTTATTTATATTGCAGTGGTTAACTCACTCAAGCTGCTTTGCTGCCACCTAGTGGACTTGGTACCCTCTGTCAGTGAGAGGGACAATTAATTTATTCATTCATTCATTTTGTAGTTCTCAAAGAATAGATTGTAATTACATTTATACTATGTATGAATTTCCTTACATAATTTATTTTGTCAAACAACGATACCCTCTGAAAATATCATAATTGATTACCATACAGTTTTTGATGTGCCTGGTTTATATTAAGGACAGATTCTCTACTTGTAGCAGGAACTGAAACACAAGCATTCTATATTTTTTTTAATCAAATGGACATTTTTTTTCTTCATTCTGGCAGTGGTCCATTGTATATTTAACATTTCATAACTTTCTGTCAACTTTTCTCAAATAACAATAAAATGGAAGGTTGATAATAATACATATAGCGTCTAACTGTGTTATTAAACTGTATTTATTATATTTTTAGATATTTATTGTAAATGTTTGATATCAAAACAAGTTTCTAGTACTACCTTTTTATATGTGCTGTACTATTCTGAGAAAAATAAATAGCAAAGAAAGTCACAGAAAGTAGAAGAGAAATTTGGTTGATGTTATCCATGTTTTTTTTCTCATTGTTTTTGTTGTGCTCGTATGACGGGGTGTGAATGGGTTAATGAGGAGTGGTGTTTAAAGCGCTTTGAGCGCTCAAGTAGAATAGAAATCACAAATAAAAGAACTAGTCCGTTTACTATGTTTTGACCTGAGAAGGTCCTGGAGACTCTTCCTGAAATGTAAAGGTGAATTTTAAAAGAGCTTCAGTTTGATCAAAGCGTTGCATTTGCATTCAGAAGCTGTAAACCAACATGTGACCAAACAAGCTTTGACACACTTGCAGCTTCATCCAAAGAGACAGCTGGAACATTACAAGTGTTTAAATCAATATATCTCTGAAAGAAAGAAAGTAATGGAAAAAAAAGACAGAATTGGTAAAATGAATGTGTTGCCCTGGATGTCCATGGAAGACAACAGTGATGGGTGATCATAAAATCTTTCCATGGTAAAGCACGACCCCTTCTGGTCAAGACCGTGTACAAGAGAGTAGAGCTCAGGCTTTCTACGAGGTTCAAACCATACTAGTTTCACAAAAATCTGACCAATACTCTAGGAGTTGAAGCAAATCTTGTGAAAATGAAAAAGTGCCCATGACACCACATGAACCATGGTTTCAAGACCCATTAGGTGACCACTGAGAATTGGTCCTTTGACCAGATGAGCTAAACAGAAAAAACTAAAACTAAAAGCTTTGCACACATGAAACTAACATCAGCAGGAAGATAAAAGGGTAGTGCTCATGATCCAAATTATAAAACGTAACCTGTAAAGCACAATGAAGTTAATGTCATGTGTAGGCATAGCTTGTAGTGGCACAGTGTGACTAATCTTTGCCGAAGATACAGTTAGGTCCATGTATATTTGGACACTGACACAAGTGTAAAGTTGTTGTTTTTTTTACCTGTTTACTGAAACATACTGTATTCCAATTACAGTTACACAATGGACATGGACATACTGTGTAGACTCTCAGGTTTCGTTTCAGGGTATCCACATTCCAAGTGGATAAAGGGTTTGGGAGTTTCAGCTCCTTAACATGTGCCATCCTCTTTTTAAAAGGACCAAAAGTAAATGGACAATTGACTTAAAGGCTATTTCATTGGCAGATGTGGACATGTGGTCAAAGGAGCTCTCTATGCATGTAAAACAAGCCTTAAGCTGCGAAAACATTAAAAACCCATCTGACAAATTGGATGTGACTGTTAGCAGAAAATGAAGTTTGAGTTTGTCTGCATGATGACCTGTGCATATTTTTTATAACCCGTTGTATAATTATCATGT
>VUQR01016871.1:49908-66614 GCA_015108515.1 Hemichromis elongatus
GATAAAGGGTTTGGGAGTTTCAGCTCCTAAACATGTGCCATCCTCTTTTTAAAAGGACCAAAAGTAAATGGACAATTGACTTAAAGGCTATTTCATTGGCAGATGTGGACAATTGATTTTTTATGTCATTATTAATAAAGCAGATAAAAGTCCTGGAGTTGATTTGAGGTGTGGTGCATCTATTTGGAAGATTTTGCTATGAACAGACAACATGTGGTCAAAGGAGCTCTCTATGCAGGTAAAACAAGCCTTAAGCTGCGAAAACATTAAAAACCCATCTGACAAATTGGATGTGACTGTTAGCAGAAAATGAAGTTTGAGTTTGTCTGCATGATGACCTGTGCATATTTTTTATAACCCGTTGTATAATTATCATGTAGCTTTGAGTGTTTTTTCTACTGAGTGTTTTTCCACTGAGTTTCACCCTTTCCTTATATAGGCAGAATATGCTTTGCTCGTTTGACAGTTGTCAGGTGTGGTTCCTCATCCCTCTGTGAGACAGGAAACTGTAGCTCAGGGACCATGAGAAGAAGCAATGTTTAAACATATAAGGAGTTGGTTTCCTGTACATCTATTGGCAGCATTCAGTGTTTGTGTAATCACTTTCTACTATAAATAAAGAACCGGGCAGTCATACAATGCCAGTCTTTTGGGTTTTGCCTCGGTTGCACGTTCTGCTCCGAGGCATCGCTCAGAAGGCTGCCCATGCACGTTAAGATAGAGTCTCTGTGTCTTTTCTGCCTCTAAGGGAAATCTTCCAACAGTGACAAAATGCACAGTTTGGTAAATTCTGAGAGAAAAAAGCAAGATTCAGTGAATTCAACAACGGAAAAAGACCTGAACGTCTACGGAAGACAACAGTAGTGGGTGATCATAGAATCATTTCCATGGTAAGGAGAAACTCCTTCACAACAGCCAACCAAGCAAACAACACTCTCCAGGAGGTAGGCCTATCGATATCCAAAGTCTACCACGAAGAGAAGACTGCGTGAAGGTAAATACAGAGGGTTCACTTCAAGGTGCAAGCCACTCATAAGCCAAAGAATAGAAAGGTTAGATTGGACTTTGGTTAAAAAAAAAAAACATCTAAAAAAGTCAGCACAGTTCTGGAAAATGACTCTTTGGACAGATGAAACCAAGATCAACCTCTACCAGAACAATGGCAGGAAAAAGTGTGGAGAAGGATTGAAACAGCTCATGATCCAAAGTATACCACATCATCTGTAAAACACGGCACAGGCTGTGTGATGGCTTGTGCATGCATGGCTGCCAGTGGCACTGGTGTTTACTGATGATGTTTACTTGTGACACATGACAGAAGCAGTCAAAAAAAAAACTGAGTTCAGAGACATACTGTATGCTCAAATCCAGATAAATGCAGTCAAATTGATTGGGCAGCATTTCGTAATACAGATGGATAATGACCCAAAACATACAGCCAAAGCAACCCAGGCATTTATTGAAGCTAAGAAGTGGAATATCTTGACTGGCCAGGTTAGTCACCTGATCTTAAACCAATTGAGCATGCATTTCACTTGTTGAAGCCTAAACTTCGGACAGAACAAAAGAAACAAAAAGCAACTGAAAGCCGCTGCAGTAAAAGCCTGGAAGAGCATTAAAAAGGAGGAAACCCAGCATCTGGTGATGTCCATGAGTTTTCAATCAATTGTTAGAAATGAACATTTTATTTCCAATTATTTAATTTTTCCAATTGCTTTTGAACCCCTGAAATAAAGGGGACAATCTTTTTGTTTTTGTGTAACCGTAAATGTATATGTGAAAGGATGTTACATGTGAAGTCATCAAAGCCTGATAAGCAAACATAATCCATCCATACATATTCCTCTATCTCAGCTGCCACAGGGCAAGAAGTGAGTTACATCGTAGAAGGCTCGCCAGTCTGCCACAGGGCCAACACAGAGACACAGATAACCATTTACACCTATGGGAAATTTAGAATCGCCAATTAACCTCTAACTACATGTCTTTGGACTCTGGAAGGACGCACAAAGACAAAAGGAAAACATACAAACTCCACACAGAAAGGCCAGATGGTGGACTTAAATCAATGGCCCTCTTGCTGTAAGGCAACAGTGCTAACCACTGTAACCATAAAACTAGTAAAAACCAACTTTTAGACCCTTGTTCATTTCCAAAAATTAAATACCAACACTGATTCTAAGTAATAACTGTCTAAGCATTTCGTGCTTATGGCATGTGTAATCAAATATTTGATGTTTAAGTCATGAAAGGAAACAGCCTTTTACCATTAATAGGTTGCTGAAACAGCAATTCCGACTAGGATATACTTATGGACGTATTGCTGCTCAAACCTAATGAACGTTTTTAGAGAATATAAAACATGTATGGATTTATTCCCATATAATGTTTAACATGCCATCAAGCTTATATAGCCTTAAAAAAAGCTATATACATGTGAGTAACCTTGTTGTTTCTGAATTTTTCAGCTGTGCTTTTTGAATGTTATGAAAAGGTAGGTTTACAGAGTTTGCAAATGTGGTAAACATATGTGTGAAAACATATGTGAGAAGAATACCACAAACTTCAAACAGCACGCAGCAACCTGGCAGTCCAAAAGCCACTAAAAACTCTCATAATGACATAAGTAAACATGTTTTTTACAAACAGGTGTCCCCACTACAAACATGGACTTCCCAGATGATAAAGGGGATTTTCAGCAAAACAAACTCACTCACTCATCTGTTTTAACCAAGATGAACTTCACACCTGTGGACAAAAAAAGTCCTGAAGACCCTGTGGGTTCAACCACTAGAAAAACCTTTGGTCAAGCAAAAAAAAAAAAAACAAAAACAAAAAAACAGAATCGCTCAAGTTGATGAGTCATAAATACTGAATTGTGCTTTATTCTTATTCATCCAATATGATCTGTATACTTTCAAGTATACTGATCATATATAAATTCTTTATTTTCCTTGAAAAGTGGGGTTTCCTTAACCGTAAACAAAACTTACGACATGTGCCAACGTCGCCTGTAGTTTTCTTTCCAGGCAAAGAAGAAAAATAGGTTTTGTGTAAAGGTCAGATCAGCAACTCCCACAAATGGAATCAATTTTATGTTTCAAAGATGGTATGAATTTCCCTTTCTGGGTACAACACCAATTGTGATACTCTAGATGAGTGACAAATGAAGGGATTTTTCCTTTCACGAAAAACAAGCAGCGCCACACCAGACCCCGCAAGAAGACTGACCACCAACAGAAAAGATTTAGGGCTCACAGTCATATTGGGATAATATGAGGGGTCTGCTACAAAGCATGATGGTTAGCCAGGTGTGGCGACCACAAAGGCCGACTTTTTAAGTGCCACAAGATTTGTTCTCTGTTAATCTTTTAACATGATGCACACCCAATGGGTTTCTGAGGAGATTGTATCCAGAGTTTCCTTTTTTACACATTTGTGTGATAAGCGCCACATTTACTCTAATTATTTAGCTATGCTATTAGCAATATAGAATGCAAAGTCGGAGATGGGTTATAAAGTACTGATGCAGTATTGACATTATTTTCCCAATACTGAGGACTAGTGCAGCAAGTATCCACTATCACAGCTAATAGCATACCTACTTGGTATGTATGTATTTAGAACATTGATATTAAAATGAGGCTTACTCACTTAATCCACGATTCCAGTCACAAAACCTCCGCTGACATATACATGCAAATTGGGCAAGTAGGAAAGTAGCTCAAATATTAACTGCTGCAACCCACACTGAAACATGGAGTTTTCATTGTGCTCAGTCATAGGGGAAGTATTTGAAAAAAAAAGTCAAATTAACAAAAACTGTTGAAATAATTAGCTCTTTTGTCTCCTGTAAAGAAGGAGAAAAGGATTTAAGATAGGAAGTAACGGACTTGTATAAAATGGCAAGGCAGAGAGATCGAGATGAAATCGAAGGTGGGCAGCAGGTCTCCCTCACTAACAAGAGGCGAGCATGATGAAAAAAAATGGAGTGAGTACCTTGAGGAGGTGATAAATGAAAAAAATGAGACAGAGAGGACAACAGGTGGAGGACAGTTAGTGAACTATGACGAGGATGAAGAGTGGACAGATGGTTGTTGGCGCTGAGATACCTGTAGAAACATGGAGATGTCTTGGAGAGAGGGCAGCGGTCTTTTTAACAGGATGGTCTAACACAATCTTGTAGAATACGAAGACGCCTGAGAAATAAAGAAGAAATTTATTGGTATCGATTTTCAAGAACAAGCGTGATATGCTATACCTGTTGCATGTTCCTTGGTGGAATTAGACAAATTATGTGATAAGGTGCCATGTGTGGAACTGTGGTACTGCATGAAGAGGCCAGGAGTGACAGAGAAGTATGCGAGAGTATGAGTATGTGACAGTATTGAGGTGTGCAGCGGGAGTGACAGATGGGTTCAAGGTGGCAGCAGGATTACATCAGGGATCCACCCCTTTGCAGTCTCTGCTTTCATGGACTATGATGTTTGCACACAACACTGGAATCTGTAATGAGTGTAGTGAGCGGATGGAAGAGAGCCTGGAGAGGTGGAGGTATGCTATGGACAGAATGAGAGACAGAGACCAGCGTAACAAGCTGCAAAGGACAAAGGCAGTAAAGGTAGATGAGTTTAAATATCTGGGGTCAAAGGAGTGTGCGAAGAGAGTTCAAGTAGGGTGGATTTGTAGATGAACGTTGGGAGATTTGTGACAGACGGATTAGCAGAAGAGTGAAGGGGAAGTTATACAAGATGGTAGGGAGACGTGCTATGATGTACGGTTTGGAGATAGTGGCACCAACAAAAAGACTGGAGGCCGAGTTGGAACTGGCAGACCTGAAGATGTTAAGAGTTTTATTGGGACCAAATAGACAAGATTAGAAATTATAATATCAGAAGGAGAAGTCAGGTTAAGAGGTTTGGAGAGAAAGATAACGAGCCTAGTTGGTTTGGACATAATGGACAGAGTGGACATATTGGAAGACAGAGCTGAGCAGAGGTTTATGGATACCCTGAAGGAGGATATGCAGAGGGTTGCTGTCATAGAGGCAGATGCTAGGGATAGGGTGAGATTAAGTGGAAGATGAAAGACTGATGGAATGATGCATGGGTAGATGTATAGATGGATGGATTTAGAGCTGTAAACAAATAAAAGCCTCACCATCTCTCCATGCACCATAAAGGTCAAATGGCAGCTATATAAGCAGAGATGCCAGACCTCCCTCTCAACAAAGGCACAGACCTCAGCTCAAAAGCATCCTATTCAGATGCCCAAGCCACCTCAACTGGCCGGAGTAGCAGCTGTACTCTAAGCTTCTCCTGAATTACTGAGCTCCTCACTTTTGTCTCTAACCACATGTAATTCCTGAAGCATTCATTACTGGATGTCATTTGACTTTTACTTTCCATCCCTCTCATAGTCTGTGGTGTTACTTTTTCTCTTTGGCCTACTTTTCTGTCTTCTCTTTCCCCTCATCCTCCATCCAGTCATGGTAGATGAATGCTCCTCTCTGAGCCCAATTCTCCCCGAGATCTCTTCCTGTTGGAAGAAAGTTTTTCCTTTTCACTGCTGCAAAGTGCATGTGGACATGAGACTGTCTGATTGTTGAGGTTTACCAGATGACAGATAAAATTAAGCTCCGTGATGCAACTGCTATGGAGATAAAACTAATAATTAATAATAAAGGAAAACCATCATATGGGCCAAATTCCTTCCGTATGAAGTTTTTTTTAAATCTTGGGATTTCCTCAAAAAAATGTAAAAACAGGCCATAAGTGGGCTTCTGCACTTTGACAGATATTATTTGAACGTCTGAATCTTATCATTTTGATCATAAAATTAACTTATTTTATACACAGCTGTTCACTGGGAAGTTTTATGGTGCACATTTTGCTGATACATAAAAATCAGCCAATAATAAGAACTATTAGTAAAATCACACTGTGCACTTCAGCAGCCATCATTAAAAACAGGTAATCTGTAATAAAGGTTGGCCAAGTTCACTGTTCAAGAAACAACCTGGAGGATACTGATTCAGCGCCAAACTGCGTTTTACTTTGATCTTTTAAGAAAACACCACAGTGTTACCAAGCAAACGCAAACTTTTGCACTGCAATAGGGAATTGCCTTTTTTAAACAGCTGAAACCACACCGTGCAGACTGCAAACAAGCCAAGCAGCTGTACTGCAGAAAACATATGCATACATAAAAAAAAAAAACATGCTGCGTGCCTGGTGAATGCTTTTATGATCTTTTACCATCTCTATTGTGAGCTTCTTGATGTGGGAAGCTGTACAACAGGTTGAGGGTTTTTCCTACTGTGACTGTAAAAAAAGTACAATATGAATTCATGAAATGCAAAAAGCAGATTTAGAAAATGCTGATTGATTAATTACTTGAATATTTCCTTACTTAATAGAGATAAATTCATACAACCGTGGATCAACAGATGGTTAAGCACACAACCTGAAAATGCATGTAGCCATACTTGCAAACAATAATTTGAATGTTTTAAAAGTACAATTTATAGGGCAATAAAAATAAAAGTTATTTTATGTCTAAAACAGGAACACAAACTTCTGCTTTCTAAGTATATGAAAAGTTTTGCTTGTTGATTGGAACCACAGCTACAGTTTTTCTGTAAACTTGGTGGCTACTGTTCCTTTTAAAGTGGTGAAAGAAGACTTTTCTGTCCTTGTCAGAGCAAAGATCATGTAGATATCAAGACACGAGACCACAGACTCTTCATGCATTCCCCCATATGATCTCTACAACTATCAGTGATGTAACCAATATAGATGGATATCAGAAACTCATAAAGTATTGCAAATGCATATTGCAACACTATTCACTATTGTCACTATTCACAACACAGAGGCTCAAAGTGTTTTTCACAAGTGCAGAAGCTTAGTTTTTTTCTCAAATGGGCATATTTGGCATTCAAATATCGGGCTGTGGTCGACTCCTTTGTCACGTGGTGTGAGCAGAATCCTCTGCAGCTCAGACGTAGGAACTGATTGTGGATTTTAGAAAGACAAGGAAACCCTTGATCCCTGTTTCAATCTGAGGGGTCAATGTTGACATTGTGGATGACTATAAATACCTAGGAGTATACACCGACAATAAACTGCACTGGGCTAAAAACACCACAGCACTTTACAGGAAGGGTCAGAGACGTCTCTATTTTTAGAGGCGACTGAGGTCATTCAACATCTGTCGGACAATGCTCAGGATTTCTATGAGTCTGTTGTGGCCAGTGCAATCCTCTATGCTGTTGCATGCTGGGGGAGCAGATTGAGGGTTGCTGATGCCAACAGACTCAAACTGATCTGCAAGGCCAGCAATGTTGTGGGTATGGAGCTGGACTCTCTTAAGGTGGTGTCGGAGAGGCGAATGTTGCCCAAGATAAAGACAATGTTGGATAACACCTCCCACCCACTCCATGACATGCTGGCTAGCCACAGGAGCACGTTCAGTGAGAGACTGAGGTTACCAAAAAGCACCACCGAACGACACAGGAAATCATTCCTGCCTGTGGCCATCTCCCTGTACAACTCATCCACCTAACACACTGCATCCTACAATAGCTACACCCTTTTTACACATGTTCTTCCTTCTTATTGAGATATTTATCAGTAAGTAACTTATATGGATGTATATATTGTGCTATTTCTTACTTTTTATATTGTCTGTTTTTGTACTGGTGCACTGTAACCAACATAATTTCCCCCGGGGATCAATAAAGTATTCTGATTCAATGCTAACTTTACATTAATACACAAATGAAAGAAAGCATTTAAGTTGTTTAATGGCTTCATTATACAAAAGACGGTTGACAAAAATGCAAAATTCACACATTTCCCTTCAATATGACGTAAGGTAGCTGGAACATTCCAAGCTGGAACTTTTGTCATCACCTTTGGGGAGTAATTTCAATGGTTTATTGTTTGATATCTGCCACTATCTTAGCGCTTATCATGACATTCATTTATTTACTACAGGTCCATGCTAACAGAAAATGTTCCATACGCAACACATTCTTTTCAAGTTTCAGTTCTCTGAACCTGGCATAATACCTTGAAATTACTGATGCCTATGAAGCTCAAGAAACGCCCAAACATAGCAACTATTTTCACCAATGAAAAAATGATCAGTGAGTACACCCCTCACATTTTTGTAAATATTTTATTATATCTTCTAAAGGGACAACACTGAAGATATGACACTTTGATACAATGTAAAGCAATCAGTGTACAGTGTAAATTTGCTTTCCCCTCAAAATGACTCACACATCCATGAATGTCAAAACAAAAGTGAGTACACCACTCAATGAAAACGTGCAAAAACTGTCAATATTTTGTGTGGTCACCATTATTTTTCAGCATTGCCTTAACTCTCTTGGGCATGGAGCCCAGAAGAGTTTCACAGGTTCCCACTGGAATCCTCAATGACAACATGATGGAGCAGGTGGATGTTAGAGACCTTGCACTCCTTCACTTTCGGTTTAAGGATGCCCCACAGATGCACAATAGGGTTTGGGTCTGGAGACATGCTGGGCCAGTCCAACACATTTACCTGCAGCTTCTTTAGCAAGTGGTTGTCTTGGAGGTATGTTGGGGATTGTTATCATGTTGATATACTGCCCTGCGGCCCAGTTTCCCGAAGGGAGGAGATCGTGCTCACAAGTCACAGTACATGTTGCTATTAATGGTTCCCTTGATGAACTGTAGTTCCCCATTGCCAGCAGTACTCATGCAGCCCCACACCATGACACTCCCACCACCATGCTTGACTGTAGGTCAGACACATTTGTCTTTGTGCTGCCACACATGCTTGACACCATCTGAACCAAATAAGTTTATCTTGGTCACATCAGACCACAGGATGTGGTCCCAGTGATCCATGTCCTCAGTGTGCTTGCCTTCAGTAAACTGTTTGCGGGCTTTCTTGTGCACCATCTTTAGAAGAGGATTTCTTCTGAGACGACAGCCTTGCAGACCAATTTGATGTCGTGTGCGGCGTATGGTCTGAATGCTGACAGGCTGACCCATCCCTTCGACCTCTGCAGCAATGCTGGCAGCACTCGTACATCTATTTTCAAAAGACGACCTGTGGATATGACGCTGACGCATGTGCAATTAACTTCTTTGGTCGACCATGACGAGGCCTGTTCTGAGTGGAACCTGTCCTGTTAAATCGCTGTATGGTCTCGTTACCGATCAGTTTCAAGGTATCTTCTTATGGCCTAGGCCATCTTTATGTATAGCAACAATTCTTTTTTTCAGATCCCCAGAGAGTTCTTTGCCACGAGGTGCCATGTTGCACTTCTAGTGACCAGTTTGAGAGTGTTAAAGCGATAACATGTCACATGACAACAGGGACGGGAAATGGTTAACTGGGCACAATTTGGACATTTTCTTTAAGGGTGTGTACTCACTTTTGTTCCTAGCGGTTCAGACATTAATGACTTTGTGTTGAGTTATTTTGAGGGGACACGAAATTTATACTGTTATACAAGATGTACACTGATTACTTTACATGTATCAAAGTATCATATCTTCAGTGTTGTTCCATGAAAAGATAAAATAAAATATTTACAAGAATGTGATGGGGTGTACTAACCTTAGCAAGCTAGTGTGTTTTATCCTCTAAATCCCCAGCTAAAAGGACACAGAGAAATGCAGAAAATGAACACTTCAACGTAAAGGTGTGTCTCAATTATTTCTGCAACACATTTTCTTGAAAAGGCAAAGAAACAGAGCATTAAAGTGATGACTGAAATATTCTGCAAATTTTGCAGAGCTCCAAATGAAAATATACTCGCAACTGCCAGTGTTACCCCTCAGTGTCCTACGAGATCCACCTAGTATCAGTTTGAAACTCCTACATAGCCTTATTCTCGACTTATCGTATTCACATGATTTTCAGAAAAGTTCAACTCTGCCCTAGACCGCCACTGGAATTTGAACCCGTCAGAGATTTTTAGTAGATGCTCCATGGTATAAATTTGAAAAGTGATTTTCCAAAGCAGTAAGGTCAAATTCACAAAGATTTGAACTTGTCCAGGTTTTAGTAGATGCACCTATGGTATGAATTTGAAAATCCTACATTGCCTCACTCTCAGGTTATCACATTTACAAACTCAGATGACCACCCCACCCTCCCATCAGGGTGACAATACCCCATAAACCTTTTATAGCTGAGGAGTAAAAAACTTCATCATAGTGTAAGGGAAAAGAAAAAAAAATCCCTTTTTGGACAGGTGGTGGTGTGGGGGAGAACCACAACAATGCTTCCTCCCCTTTAGTGACGCAAGCTTGTGGGCAACATATAGTAAAAGGTGGACTAATGCCAAATTTAACAGTTATAACAAATACCTGACTCAAATCAGGGAAAAGCCACTATGTGACTCTACGCTGCGGTGGCCTGTGGTAACAACTTAAACAAATGTCTCCAGTGACATCAATACAATCACGGAAACCAACATTTTTTATTTCCTTTTCATTCATTCTGTATGGTGAGATAATTTCTGTTCAGCATGCAATGTTAACAACTTTATCCCGTAGTGTCACAGGGAAGTGAAACATGGACTCTTGCAAAAAGGCCCCAAAAGAGGAATTTGATTAAAGTTTTGTTACAACTAAATGATGTTAAAAATATTTAAAGTGACAAATAGTGACAGGTACTTCTGCTAACAGGAAGCAATTTGTGCAATACTGGCATAAACCACAAAATGTCACCTATTCTTAAAATGATCATATTCTGTATCATATGTTGAGGTAAAGAACTGCATAATAATAATCAGAAAAGTGAAAGAGGATGTCCCACACTAACAATAAAAAAGAAGCCACAGTTAAAGATATTGGTTAAAAATCGTGCCTTAAAAATCTTTAAGCTATATGGCAAAAACTGTTAAAGTAACAAAAACGGAAGATTTAAATCAAAGAGAAAGTTGTTATTGGACTGGAAAGTGTCCACTTTAAACATATAATATAGATTGAAGTAAATAAATACGCTATATACATACATATTTATAATATATATAATAAAGTATACTATATACTACATTTTTTACCGAATTCGAATTCACTTTGCAATCATGGGTCAAAATCACATTTGTGCAATGCATGCGACTCTTTGTAAGAAGTCAACGCAAACAAAGGCTTTTGTACAAAGTTATTAAAAATTTCATTCCTTATTTTTACACAAAATTACAACATCTATAGTTTGATTTCTTTGCATGTGTGGAGTGGATGGTATCACATTTATTGTATGTGTGCGTGTGTGTGAACAGAAAAACAATTAAAAATGAGCAAAATGTACTTTAACTCAGAACATGGAAACTGCAGGGTTGCCCCAAAATGCTATTAATTTTATTGATAGAAAATTTCCCCACCCTCATCAAGCACATCACAATCCTGTCACATTCACCATTTTTGTCTAATTCCTGAAGATGCCTCAAAAACTGAAACCTAACTAAAAGTGTTAGAGAGTGAGAAACCGAGTAAAACCGGTGACAACAGTCCATGACACACTCAGCAGAGGGTGTTGGCATTGCACAACCTCTTTCGGCTGGGATTCCTGAGGGGAATCCCCAGCAGGGCGTAGGTGTAAAAGAAATCCTTTTCTGCTATGTGACCTGCATGTGTCAGCCATTCATCTGGCTTTATGTATTTTGATGTTAAAAAATCACAGTTCTTTGCTTAACTGATACAACCTAGATATACAAATTTTCCTCTCTTTAATATTTTCATTTTGCATGTTGACATCAGAGCATCAGACAAAGATGAAGGCCTTTGTCATCAAAGCATGTAACTGTTCAAACACGAGCGCAGCTCGTCATTCAGCACGGCATGTGTTTAACTGTTTTTGAAAATTAAATATGCTCAACAGTTTAAAAAGGATCAGCTGCTATAGCTAAAAGATTAAACACAGTGTTAAAAGTCATACAGGTTAAAAATGTGCGGCCTTGAAAGTTGTTGCTCTTTGTTGTGATGAAAAAAAAGGCCACCGAAATTCTCTGAAGAGAGGAAACCAAACCCCAACATCATTCACTTTGTACTCATTTTTTTCATTTACCAAGTCTGTTCAACCCTAGTAAACCAAACACTGCTGACGTGAGAAAGAGTAGTTTAGACTTTATATAACTGTTACCTATGATATGACTAAATAAAAACTCTACAAATAAACTCTAAATATTAAAAAACCACCATAGCTCTGTGGCCACCTACCCCCCCAACTCTGGGTTTTTACCATGGAGCTGACAGGGGAAAAAGGCAACATGATTAATAGGAAAAGTTACCTGCACCTGCCCACTCACTCAGACAAGGTTTTCAGTATAAATTAAGCAGCAGTAGAGGGATGTCATCACAAGCCACTGGTAAAGCGACATTGCACATCTTCACAGCAAACTTTGGTCTAGCTTTTTCAACTCTATTATGGAGCACTATTTTAGAACTGCAGTCTGGATGCTTCTTCTCATCGGGTGCTTTCAAGCAGCACCCATCTTAGATAAGACAGACATCGACTTCGAACTACTACGTAAGAACGTGGAATTCGAGGTAAGTTAAAATTGGCATGTGTTTGTTACATAAGCTATATACAAAAGAGAAATGAAAGAAAATGTTGCTGTGTTTTAAAATTAATGACGTGAAAAGTAATATTCTCTTTTCTTCTTTTTTTGTAGGGAAATGTGACTTTCAAGTTTCCCAAAGATGTGTCGGTAAGAGATCATTTAACATCAGTTTTGGTTCATTTTTTAAATTCATGTTGATGCAGATTTTGTGAACTATATCAACCCATCTTTTGCTAAAGACCTTGAGAAAACATTTCTTCTTCTGGAAGACTGTCCTCTCATTTTTAGCCTTTTTTTCTCAGACCTATAGCCAGATGTTGGGAATAGACTCTTATTTTGAAATTGCTAAAAATAAAATTTGATTCTTGAGCAATATTAATCTGTGACGAAGAGAAAGGCTGGATTTTCAGTTACACTAGGACTGGTAAATGACAAGAGCTTATATCTGGCTATGTACGATCCTAACAACTGTTCTATATTTATCAGAATTCCTGCCTTGGTGACGCTGTTCACACTATAATAGAAGGACTGAAGCAGGCAGGAACTCATACCACCAGTAAAGACGGTCAAATCGGATGTAGCATTGCCATTGATGCTTTGGTCAATGCTAACATACCAGATGTGAGTATTAAAAGCTTTGACTTATTAACTTACATTTTTAGATTTAAGTAACTTAAAAACAATGCTAATCTGTGCTTCTCTCCTCACATACAGAACAAGTCTTCAGACTGTAAGATGCAAGAAGAGAGATCTCTTAAATTTGAAGACTTTGTGAACGAATTTGAAACCTTCATTGTCCGCATCAACTCCATCTGAGCACAGAACCTACAGAAGTCCTGTAGATGTGCTTTATCTTTATTATTTAAAAAATGATCTCCACTAAAATGTGATATAGTATCTCAAACAATTCAAAGACACTGTAAGAGGTTCCTAAAAGTTGTAATATTTATTCTATTTATATAATGCAACTATTTATTTTACAAATGTCCTGTACTCGTACTTTATGCTTATTATTTTAAGATGCTCTGCACTAAAATGTGACGTAGTCTCAAACAATTCAGAAACACTGTAAGAAGTTCTCAATTTTTTAAAATATTTATTCTATTTATATAATGCAACTATTTATCTATTTTGTGTAATATACTGGGATATTTATAATTAGAGCTATTTGTATCTATTAGAGTGTTTTGTTTTATTTTAAAACTTGAATATATTGTATTATTAATTTCGTGTATTGGTTACTGTTCTTGGTGTCTTTGAACAACTGTGACCATATAATTTCCTGAGGGAATAATAAAGTATTCTGATTCTCTGATATTTATGATATTTTATTTTCTAACAAAATAAGTTTTTTGTCTGTGTTTTCACAAAACAATGCATTGAACGTCATCTAAAATGACAGACATTACAAGGATGTGACAGCTAGACCATTTACTGAAACTTTAACAGTGTGCCTGATTTAGAATGCCAGCATGGACACTACAAACAAAGTATCGGGTCTAACTGAGCAGTCCTATCTGTAGGTAAATGGAGAGAGAAAAAAGTTTTTATCTGAGAGGCTCCAGCCCTGCTGAGATATCTAATAAGAAGAGACATGAGAGTCACTGTAAAATAAAGTACTATTACTTTAACACTATGAAAGATTTGAAATGTTATGATATATTCAACACCATCATCCCCCAACCGCTGATCAGCAAGCTGGACCTGCTCGGACTCAACACCTCCACCTGCAATTGGACCCCAGACGGTACAGGTTGGAAAATCCAAGATCCAGCACCATCACACTGAGCACAGGCGCCTCCCCCCAGGGATGTGTGCTGAACCCGCTACTCTTCACGCTACTGACCTATGACTCCACCTCCAGCAGATGACAGATGCCACCACTGTGGTGGGACTCATCAGGGACGATGATAATGCAGATACAGAAAGGAGGTGCAACGGCTTGCACTTTGGTCCAAGGACAATAATCTCTCTCTCAATGTTGACAAAACAAAAGAGCTGACTGTTGACTTTAGGAAGACCAAGGCTGCCCATCTCCTGCTCAGCATTACTGACGTCACTGTAGAGAGAGTGAAGAGCACCAAATTCCGACCTGTCCTGGACCAGTAACACCAAATCAGTGACTAAAAGAGCCCAGCAACGTCTGCACTTCCTGAGACGACTGAAGAAGGTGCACCTCCCCAAACCCATCCTTAACACCTTCTACAGAGGCAACACAGAGAGCGTCGTAAAAAAAGCTGTATCACAGTCTGGAAACTGCTACGCGTCAGACTGCAGAGCCCTCCACAGGATTGTGTGGACAGCTGAGCGCATTATTAGCAGCTCTCTCCATGACATTTACACCTCATACTGCATTCGTAAAGCCACCAGTATCATGGCTGAGCCCAATCACCCCTCCTCTCACTTCCAATACTTGCACTGATCCACATTGCACTGTTCCACTCTGTCTGTGTACTATTAATTTTTTATCCTATTGCAGTGGTCCCCAACCTTTTTTGCACCACGGACCGCTTTATGTCTGACAATATTTTCACGGACCAGCCGTTAAGGTGCTGCGGATAAATACAACAAGATAAAACCAGTACTGGTAGCAAAAAAAAGTTTAATTATAACACACAGGAAAAGACCCAGGGAAACTGAGTTAACAATAAAAAAAAACAAACAAAAAAACAATAAATAATAACGACAAAAACCAATAAAAACCCTGAAAATCATAAATTTCACACCCGAGCCTCAACTCTCACAGATTGGTACCGGTCCCTGGCCCGGGGGTTGGGGACCGCTGTCCTATTGTATCTATTTAGTCAATACAATGCTATTCTAGGTTTAGTTTTAGAAAAGGTGTGTGTGTGTGTGTGTGTGTGTATATATAGCTGCCACAAGGTGAGGCACTGGGTACACTATAGGCAGGTCTATCACAAGGCTAACAGAGACAACTATTCACACCTGAAGGGTATTTAGAACCAACAGTTGTTTAGAAAACCTAGAGAGAACCCATAAAGGCACGGGAAGAACATGTAACCTCCACGCAGAAAGGCCCCAGCCAGTTCATAGATTCAAACCCAGGACCTTCCTGCTGTGAGGCAATAATGTCAACCATGCCACCCACAAAAAGCCATAACAGCCTCGAAAGGGAAGGAAAAAGGAACACTTTGCTGAAATATTACCTGCCACGTCACAACTAGTCATAATATGACAGCAAAAACTGAACTGTAGATAGACAGATGTTGACAGATAACTTAGGCATTAAGTGACTGTGAACATGATGTCCACATCATGTGAACAAACTTGTATTAGCAGTGTTTTTCAAGATATTAACATCTTTACATTCATCTACATGTAAACTGTCTTGTTTGATCCATGGTGAACGTGTCCAGCTGTCACAACTATGACCTCTCTGCCCCCTGATATCATTCTAAACGTGAGCTGCTGATTGTGTAATCAGTTTGCTAAATATGATTAGAAATTTTCTCTCTCTCATTTTGTTATGATATAAGGATAACATAAATCATGTCTGATCACATTTACATCTTAATACTATAACAGCTTTGATAATGGTGTGGTGGACCACCAGAGGGCTCCACTCACACCCAGTGTTAAGGAAGTGGTTGTTATGTTTGTGGCGCGATGTGTTCAGTGTATGTGAAGGCTGGAATAAAGAAGCAGTGAGAACAAGAGCTCTGTGTCGTCCGTGCTTACCTCCACATTGGTGACCCCTGACTCGAGCATGCTACGGGCCGAGGATAACGCAGGCTCCGCTATGGATGCATCGACGGCCGCCAGTCCTCCGCCCCCTTCTGCACCTATGTTTGCTGTGGCGCTTAAACTGCCGGACTTTTGGCTCCATGATCCCCCGTCGTGGTTCGTGCACGTGGAGGCTCAGTTCGCCCTTAGCGACATCTCGGCTGACGACACTAAGTATCATCATGTGGTGGCCTCGCTCGACCCACTAGCCACCCGTCGCGCGATGACCCTCCTCCGGGACCCACCCGCCCAAGGAAAATACGCCGCCCTTAAAGAGTTGCTCCTTCGGCGTTATGCCCTCTCCGATGCGGAACGAGCCGAAAAGCTCCTCACCCTGTCAGGCCTGGGTGGCGGTACGGCTCTGGAGCTCATGGAGAACATGCTGTCG
>VUQR01016873.1:0-16419 GCA_015108515.1 Hemichromis elongatus
CAGAATGAGGTTTCTTGCTACACCAGAAAAGTCCATGTCCTGTCTTTATGGCATTGCTTTATTGTTACACTACTTTTAAGTTTTCACTTTTATTCAATATGTAACAATAGCACTACAGTGGATTCTTCAAAGCTGAAGTTAAAGAAGTACCCTAGATCAAAAAAAAAGTTTTTTGGGGGGGAAATTATTTTTGAAAAAAACAAAACCGAAAAGTCTACAAAAGTTAGTGTTGTGCTGACTTTTGTGGTTACATTATTCCAGATACAACAACTCAAATCTTCACATTTATTTGTGCATTTTCACGCCCAATGAAGATTTTAATATCTTAATCATCTTTAGCCTTCTGTCTTTTTGTCAGTCCCATCATCTTTAAACCCAGCGTCACAGCAGGTCTCACTACCATCTTGTAAACCTTTCCTTTCACTCTTGCTGCTTTCCCTCTGTCACCAGTCACTTCTGTCACTCGTCTCCACCCACTCCACCCTCCCTGCACTGTCTCCTTCACCCGCCTTGTGCACTGTCAGTTACTTTGAACGTTTGACCCCGGGTAATGTCACTATCTCTACTCACTGAATGTCCACCTGTCTCCATCTCACTCAAACGTTGTCCAAAAAAAGACAGTTTTTCCTTTGAATATTTCTATAACTCCTACATTTCCTACTATCAAAGGACATTTAGGTCAAAATTTCATGCAGTTTTAAAACTGATGCACTCTAGTTGCCTTTAGGAACTTTTTTGAGACACTTTCAGAAGAAGAAATTTAAGTAAAACAGAAACTAGAGTCTGAGAGCTAAAAAAAAAAACAAGCTGAAACTCAGCTCAGCTGTTCATTCTCATTAGGTTCAACACACCAGCTCATACTTTATTGCCATCAGTATATTGTTTAGTAGCTGCATTAAGCAAAGGGTCTGAGCGTCTTTCCCTCCACTGTTTGTGTCTCTGCACAGAAACAGTGGTTATCCATCAGGCAGGCTGAACAGCAGCAGATATATAAATGAATCTGACCACACACAAACAAATGAAATTATAAATGAAACAAGCCGCGCTCCGCTGCCTGCTCTCAGGCTGGATTTCTGTCTCATGCATTAAACAGCCGAGTAGTTTGGGGAAGGAGCTATGTGGCAGCATTAATATTACATTATGCTAAATGACTGAGGAATCCCAGGATGGATGAAGCCCGTTCCCATAGTGCCTGCTGAGAAAAGATCAGTTGTGCTTGTCGCCATGGCCACAGGGCTGACGGCGTTGTCAAGGCCACTCAGCCGTCTGTCTCTTCCCGGCGTTTCTGTTCAGAGCAGAGTTTCTGAGAGGACGCGGCGATGTGATGGAGGTCTTGCTGTTTATAGCTGCTGGCAGTAGCTGCACTTTAGTTAGCATGAATAAAAGACGAGCCGGAAGCGAGATTAATAATGAACACGGCGAGCTAAAGTTGGAGGCGGCTAAAAGTACACCAGTGAGTGTGTGTGTGTGTGTTTAATTTTCTAAACTCCACCAGCCTAGCAGAGCTCAGGGGAATACTGACTTTACTTTTCATTAAAATCAACTCTTCGACTTAAAGAAGTCGTATGAAAAAATAACAACCCCAGAGGTCTGCGCACACGGACAGTTTCCAGCACTGTAAATGTACATTAATGGTACTTTAGTGCTGTACTCGAGCACGGTACTGAGGTACTTGTGCTTAGAGCCACTTCTATAATCCGTAGTTTATATTAACAATTTATAAAACGACAATGTGATTGGACAGCTGTTCTCTGAGAAAAGCTATAAAAAGCAGCTGTATCAACTGGGAAACTGAATTTTTAAATCTTTTACCTTAAAAATTAATTGATTTAAGCATTAATAATTACAGTAGTTAAAACTAGGCTATTTATAAAAAATAATAATAAATTTATACAGTTCTTGCTTCAGCAAAGTTATAAAGAAGTTCAGAGAAAGGACTTTTAAAATAAAACATAGATTCTGTTAATAATTTTCCATTTTGGTGGCCCCAGGATCACCTCTCTGCTTTTCACAGATTATGTGGATCTTTTGGCTTATGATGTACAGTAGTGACCTCCAGCTCGCTTGTATTTAGGTGTGAAGTGGATAAAAGGAGAATCATCACCTCAAAGTCTGAGGTCGGGGGATTTGCTGTTCTGGGTGTAGGAGTTAAAACGCATGAAGTTTGTTTACGCTGGTCCAAATCGCTTGATGAGTTTGTAAACTTGTAGCTTTTTTTCCTTGTGGTTTGGTTTCTTTTCACACAGAGGAAAAATCCAAGCGACCTGTAATGCGTCTGGCTTGGCACTTAATACAGCAAAGGGGTCCCCGGTTCAAACGTAGGCAGGGCCCTTCTTATGCTTGTTAACGTTTGGATCATTCAGGTAGAAAAGATGTGAGCTGTTAGAAGATTGCTTCTTGTAGGTGTCGTTGTATAAAGAGAAACATCTAAAATGGCAAATGAATCTGTATGTAATCCCCTGTGAATGTTTTTATTTAACAATATGCTGGTGACATGTTTCTCTTCTCATTTGTGTGCTTTAGAGTAAGGAGATCCTCTTCCAGCTTCAGGAAGACCTCATGAAGCTTCTTAATGAGCTTTACACCGTAAGTGGAACAAAAGTTGTTCTTCCAAGGCTTTAATTTCCACATTTAACCACATTTTTATGTGGTCTACAAATGCAACAAGGACAGAATACACTTCTAAACATTTCATTTATCTAAAGTTAATTATGTAATGAAGCAGTGCAAAACAAGACCAAAGAAAGATTCTTTTAAAATTTTAATCAGGTTTTCAAAGCTGCCAGTGTTGGGGTCATTCCTCAATAACGAGTTACACAATAATCATGCACAAAAATAACGCATTAAATGCACTAACAATAAATGTCTGACAGTCTTTTGTTGGCTCACTAAATGCCCCTCCACCCTCTGCATCTTCAGCACTGTGAAAAAGTATTTACCCCCTTCCTGATTTCCTAGTCACCTCCAACCAGTCACAGCAGATGGCTGTTAAACACGCTGATGGTGGTAGTGTGACGGTCTGGGCCTGCTTTCCTGCTTCAGGACGACTGATGGAACCATGAATTTTGCTCACGGCCTCAAAATCCTGAAATATCTTTAGCTATTATTTTGTGCCCTGAAGCTCAAGAGCACTTGGGTTCTGCAGACAAGCTGCCCGAAAGTCACCAGCAAGTCCATCTCGGACTTAAAAAAAAACCATTACCAATTATTAAAAATGACTTGTTGCAGTTTTTGTGTTTACTCAGATTATCTTTGTATGCTTCCCCTATAATTAATTTGTTGAAATAATTTTTCCTGTAATATTTGGTTAAACACAAGTCTTAACACCACCAAGTCACTGAAAACCTTTCTAGGGTTAGGGGTTGGGTTTTGCTTCATACAAATGCTAAGCAGGCACATTTTCACAGACTGGTGGACGCTACCTTTCAAGCATTACATGGCATTGATTTTTCTATATTAAGCTTACTGTTTTAGATGCTTTAAACGGGTAAACAGGACCTGTTATGCTTTTGCTTATTTTCTGTCTCTTAAATGTTCATTTAAATCGTGGCCAAAGTTTCAAATAATGAGGTCAGCGTATTTATAATTAATCACGTTAAGCAAAAAAATTTGGTTTCAGTCAGTTTTTTCTACTCTTGGATTTGTATGGCGTCACAGAGAGCAGATATTCCTAATATGGTTCTCTCAGTAAGCCCCACCCACCTGCTGTTAAGCAGCCAGTCATCAGAAAGCTGGTTGAAAGGGAGGAGGAAAGAAGCATATACGGCAGTTCCAGAAGATAAGGGACTGCAGAGCCGTGATTCAGAGTTGATTCACTGCCCTGCAGAGGTACTCGAGTCCAAGAATTGAAATATGGTTCTGAAAATGAGCAGAATAGGTTCCTTTAATGGTAGTGACAGGGAAACCGCTTATGGCAAAGTCATTGGCCTCTTTTCAAACCTCAGAAAGCTTCCTGTTTAAATGCAAAAATTGTCCTTTCTGCCTCACACTTTTCATCCATTCATTTTTTCTTCTGCTTTTTGTCTGACGTTATTCTTCCAGCCTGCTTTAAAGTAGAAAATCTGCCTCCTATTGGCTGCCAATTATCAGGTTTTTCTTCAGGTCAGAGTGCTGGCCTTAAAAGCTCTTTGTCCAAACACTAGAAATCAGATTAGAGCGGCGCTGATAACCTTGGGGGGATAAAAAAAAACAGTTGACCCACGCTGCAGTGCGCTGCTGTTTTCCTATTTGATTGGGGTATTATGGGCTGCTGTTGCCTAGGTGATGAAGACATATCATATGTACCACGCGGAGACGATCAGTGCAGAAACCAAGCTGCGGGAGGCGGAGCGCCAGGAGGGGCGCGTGAAGGGCGTGTCAGGGACTGGCGGAGGGGTGGAGCCTGTGTTTGGCCTGCGGATAGAAGAGCGCCACCAGAGACGCAACGCTGCCCGCAAGATGGAGAAAATGAGAGAGAAGGTAACCGTTTTATAGAGAAAGGAGACTGTGTTTCCTCTCCGGTGTCATCTAAAGTAACCAGATGGGTAACTTGTTTCTGCATGAGATATTGGGGAATGAGATACTTTCCTCTATTTAATCCTAATACTTTCCACTATTTTTTGCTTCTTGTTGATCACACTTTCAGAACAATCGAGGGGAATCGGTACACGAGAACTAGAAACCCATAATTTATTCTTCTTTATGTCTGTTTCTTCACTAGAGGAAGGCAAAGTATTCAGAGAACAAACTGAAGACTGTGAAAGCCAGAAATGAGTATCTGCTGACTCTGGAGGCCACCAACGCCTCCGTGTTCAAATACTATATTCATGATCTGCCCGATATCATAGATGTGAGTAAATTACACAGTGTTTTTGTGCCACAAACCTTATATTCATCACCTGAAAAGATTGATGGGTGTGTAAGCCTAAATAGGAATGGAATTTTTATGTTTAAAGGCAGTTTGAAAATGTATAGAGAGAGGTTTTATGAGATTATTTTTAGGGTTTCTGGTGATAGGATTAAAATTCCTTTAGATTTTTCCCATAAAGAAATGCAGCTATTCTGGCACTTGAATTGGCATGAAACTCTTAATTCTCCTTATAAATGTTCATATGTGCGGTGTTTTCCATCTCATGAATAAATCGCCATCTTTGTTTCAGTGCTGTGACCTAGGGTACCACTCCACTTTAAGCCGGGCACTGAGGACCTACCTGTCAGCTGAACTGAGCCTTGAAGCCTCCAGGAGGGCGGGTCTGGAGGTCCTGGAGGGGGCTGTGGAGGGCCTGGACCCCGCCCGTGACAGGCAGCGTCTGCTGGATCTCTACCCCACTGCCTTCTGCCCCCCACAGAACTTCAGCTTCCAGGCCCACATGGGCGACACAGTCAGTGCAATACACCACATCTTCACATTTTTTGCACCTCTTGCTGTCCTTTCAAAATAAAAGTCTGACACATAAAATAAAATTTAAATACTCACCACAGAGTTTTTTGTCCTATGGAAGCCATGTTCTAAGTGTCTTCTTGTTTCACTTCCTATCAGGTGGCCCAGATCACCTCCCAGCCGCAGGTCCAGTCTGAGCTCAGCCTCCGCCTCACACAGCTTCAGACCCGCCTGGCATCTCTGAAGATAGAAAATGAGGAGGTCAGGCACATAAGTATACCTCATACAACTCCAGGAAAACATTTGACATTAACTCTGTCTTGAGTGTACTAATTAGGACTAGACTAAGATGGTTTATAAGCCATGTTTTATAAACAACCTCGGTAGCACCACACAGAAGCTGGTCTAACGTTTAATCCTAGATGGCAGATGAATTTAATTAAATCTGGAATATTTTTGAGCGTTATGGTGCAGTTAGAGCTGTAATGGACCATACAGTATGTGGCTCAAAAGTCATGATCTGGGCCTGACATGCATTACTGCAAGTGTCAATGTTGGCTAAGATGACATGAGTCACCTGAAATTTGCCCCAAATAAGGTGGACCTGAGACTGAGTCAACACCATCATTCAAGCCTCACATGGATAAAACAAAACTGCAGATTTGGCCAATAATTTCATAATTTCCTTCAAGATTAATGAAGTATTTCTGATTCTGATTCTAATAGGCACTTATTTGGATTTGGGCTGAGACTTTGTTTTTTTTTATGGTCTCATCTCATGTACAGGAAGTTCCCTCCTTTTTTTTCTTTTTTCCTAATCCTTGTTAAAGCGCTGATCAAGAAGCAGTACGTTCTTTGAGCTGCTGAAAATATCATTGATGTGGACACAAATTTACTTCATGTTTGCACCAATCTGTCCTGTTGTCCATCTGAGATATTTCACTCCAGCTTTAAGAATGAAAACAATACACAGACTCTGTCAAAAGTGGCCAAAATTCCTCCTTGATTATTAATAAAGATGCTTCTTTCTAACAGTTAAAAACTTTGCACAAAGTTATGGTAATTTATACAGATTTAATGGGGTGATAATGTGGCATATGTAGCCTCTAAAAATAAAGTTGAACCATCTGATAGCGGCGTGGTGCTGCAGACTGCCGGTGTCCTCGCTGTTGTTGTGCACAGAGGGCAGCTGTTAACTCACCCCGAAGGGCATAAAAATGCTGAAGGAGTCTGGATTAATGAGCTGCATCTGCACATCCCAGTAATTTACAATACACACAAGTAACACAAATAAAAACACTCTTAAACTCATTACTCTTGCTGTAAATATAAACACTCTTTGCATATGTAGCATATGTAAACACTGCACCTACACACACACCTCCTTGGGCTTTTTTGAAAATGAAGCCACGCCCTTAAAAAAAATTACAGTAATTCAGATGCATTGATCCACGAAGGTGTGCTGAGACTGAGTAATGTGTTCAGAGCTTACAAAGTTGCTCTTCTATTTAAGATAATAAGAAAAACATGACCAGACCAGCAGACCTCACCAAATGCTGTGTTTTCTCCTTTTAAATGCTCAGCATGACCTTTATTGCAGAATATTGCATGTGGCGGGCGTGGCCTGTGGTGCCGTGCAGGGAAGGCGGACGCACCTGTACAGCATCCGCAATCATGCCCCGCCGCCTTAAGTATTTGCACTGGGTCCTGTGATGTTGGTTGCTGTGAGTTGTTATGTCGAGCTGGCAGCTGGAGAGCTGCAGCTCTATGAATGTGTGAATGTGTTTGAATAAAGTATGCTGAAAACAATAAACGTGTCTCCGGGTCTGCCGTGGTCCGTTACATTGCATTTCTTTACTTTTGCCATTTTCTTTGGCTCATTTATCCATTTGCACTGAGAAGCTCTGTCTGATCAGTTTTGCAGCATTTATCTGAATCTGAGGAGATACTACAGCTCTATACACTTCATCCTGCTGCTTCTGTCACCAATGGCCTGGTTCCACTGGGAGCCATACAGGCTCATGCCATAACAATGCATCCACCATGTCGGACAGATGATGTGGCATGCTTTGGCTGATGAACCGTTTCTCCCCTTTTCCATACTTTTCTGATAGAAGTTCATTTTGGTTCAGTTTCTCCTTTTATTCTAGAATTGAGCAGACTCTTCCAGATGTTTGCTTGAGTGTAACCGGTGATTTGCACCTCATAAATCCTCTGTATTTACATTCATGAAGCGTGAACTGTAGACTTTGACAGTAATCTGCCTGCCCCTTCTAAGGCCACATCCACACTAGTTTGGATAGTTTTGAAAACGGAGCTTTCGTCCGGAAACGCTCAACGTCCACGCTATCGTTTTGATTCGTTTTCACGCAGTTGTGCGTCCACATTAAAACAGCGCAAAACACTTACGTTCCAGTACTGCGCATGCGCGAAACGTAAGACGATTCGACCTGCGTCATTTCCATCTATTGTTTATTTACATTCCGGCTCTTTAAAATGGGCGGTGAAATGGCGAGACTGTCACGGTCCTGGGTCGGTTCGACCCAGCATTTTCAGTTTCTTATGTTTTCTTTGTCATTCTTATGTTTTATGCGTCTGATTTTTTCTTTTCCTGTTGTGATTATTATTATGAATCTAGGTTTCAGTTTATTCTTGTTTAGGGTTTTGTTCTTTTGTGTGTGTCTTGTGCCCTCTTGTTTAGTATAGGTTTAGTTTGGTGCTCAGTCTCCTCTGTCCGCGTGTCCCCTCCGTGTAGAGTTCGTGTTTTCTAGATTATGAATTATGTTCGGATTCTCAAGTTGTGCTGTTGGATTTATTATTCTAGGTTTGGTTCTCTTCATTAGTTAGTTCTCTAGATTTGGTTCTCTGATGTTAATTGTCGCTTGAGTCTCTGTCTTCCCTGGGTGCCATGTGTTATATTCTTTCAGTCTGTCTTTCTGTGTCAAGTTTGCATCATTGTGATTTGTTTCTGGTTTCCTGTTTTATTTTGATAGTCCAGGTCTTATGTCAGTGTGTCTTGATTTGCTCCCCCTGTCTCGTTAGCCCTAATCTCTCCCAGCTTTGTCTCCCTCCTGGTTACCATCTTGTGATTACGCCCTTATGTATTTAAGCCCTGTGTTTCTCTGAGTCTGTGTCGCGTTGTGCCCTCATATCCATGTCTGTGTGTTTTTGTTTGTGCCACTTTCAGTTTCAAGCCTGTTATGTTTTCTACCAGCAATAAAGCTGAGGTTTTGTTTGGTACTACTGTCTCCGAGTCCTGCATTTGGATCCTCACCTCTGCCTGCTTGCACACACAGAGCCTTGACACAATCTCTCTATTTTTTTATTTGTATGACTCTACATGTTGCCATAATTTAAATACGTGAAAGGATCTAAATTTTCAGCGTCTTATGGCAGCATGAACACATATTTTAATGGTATCAACTACCTTACCTTGGCTGTCATTTTGCACTGAATACAAAGTACACAGGGGTACGCATATATGTTTTAAATTTTATTAACCACAAATTTATTAACTACAAATGTCAATTTCATGAAAGGACGCCAGTGGACAAGCGCGAAATACGAATATCTGTACAAAATCTCTGTGTGTCAAATAATCTCGAAAATTGTGGCATAGATATTTCAAAAGATGGACATGGTAGTAGTATTAGAGGGAAAATCAAAGAATTACATAAGTCATATGGATTTGTTCTCATGTTGTAACCTCATCGCTGCAAAAATTATGTTAATGCATATCAGTTCTCTCTTTGTCAGGCGCAGGAACTGCACAACATAGCGCTCACTCTCACATAAATCTGCTGATGCATTTCTCGAGCCCCGCATCTCAGCTCACACTATGACATCATTAAGACCTTGACTTCCACTGATGCTTGTCTTGAAAGACAGATGCAAAGAATAACACACTCCCTTGCCCAACAATGCTAATCTAAAGTGCCCTAATGTTCTTTATAACACCACATACACTGTAGTCCTCGTTACAGTTGGTAAATGTGTAGCATCTTACCTTTAAGAGTTTTTCTTCTTCCACTTCGTGTTCAGCTGAAAGCAGACCCCTACCTTTTTCCACAATCTTCTGTCACAGTAGTTTCACAGCAACATGTCCACGCTGTGCCTTACCTCTCCAGTAACATCTGGGTTTAGTACAATTTTTTTTATTCCATTATGTTAAAAAAAGGTGACAGAGCCTGGCAAGGGAGTCTGATTCGGATGGCTGTCCTTAGCCTGGGTCACACGCTTGGCGAACAGGCCTGGAGAGCTTGTTATAATAAATCCATTGTGAAATCCACACATAAATATAACGTCATCTTCATTGTGATGGGTGGGAAGTTAAAACAGAACTGCTATATCATGCACAAGCTGATAGATTGGGTTTTAGGGGCATCTAGCTAGTATCTATTAAAAATAATTTAAAGCGTTGTAAGAGATCTTTTTTTTTTCTTTTGTGTGTACTCATTATGATTTTGAGATAGATGGTAGATGGGGGTGGGTCACTGACCTTGTATCTTCACACTGGCTGGCACGAATGCACACTCTCTCATAGACAAAGCGTTTCTGTCTGAAACAAAGTCAGCCTTTTGTGGACAGGGAGGCACGGCTTCCAGACACATGGGGGGATTTAACCCATTATAGTCAAATGATTGGAGGACCTTTTCAAAATATAAACTTTTAAAGACTGCAATAATCTCAAGAAAACCTGAAGAGTGGCATTTAATATGTTTAATGAAACAAAAACTCTTTAAAAATATTCTTTGATTTTCAAAGATAGAAAGACCTACAGTGAACTATGTTCATACATTCATACATCATTTTTTAAAAAGTGCATCAAAGTGCTTGTGAGTATTTGTTCTGTCTAGGTCATAAAGTCAAAAGAAAATATATAAAAAGATCAGACAAAAACACACAAAAATCTGCTTAGCAAAGCTCAGATGATGAGCTTTTGGTTCCTCCATGAGGAGTTCCCTCAAATAAACTTAAAATCATGACATATACCAAAACCCAAAACTTAAATTTTGTTAAACAGTTTGTATATTGTGAATGTTGTCTTTAAAGTGTTTCTGTTACGTGTGTTTCTATGCATATAATATGCATCTCTTTGTAGACATCTTTTATGTCATCTACTCACATCATTCTCTGTTTCATCTCCCAGGCTCTCTCACTGAACCAGTCCTTAGTTCTCTTAATAACTGAGCGTTCTGCTGACAGCACCAAACAAAGTCTGGACAGTTTTGGCTGGTTTCTCTCCAGATAGTTCTGTGTGTCTCTCTGCAGCTGGTCCAAGGCCTGCGGCCGGTTCTCGTCAAGCGACACATCAGAGCTCAGCATGGGGTTGAAGCGGAAGTAGACATCTGGGGCCAGCAGGTCATCTAAAAGGGTGTGAACCCCTTCAGTGTCAGTGGCACTGCAGATCAGATTGCTGATTTTGGCCCTCAGGCTCGTGGCGGTAGCAGGTCCCTTCTTAGCATTGTCATAGCGACCTGTGCCCAGGGACAGTACACATTGGAAGTCCTGGTTTGGCCACAGCAAACGGCTTTCATGGACAGCCAAGGCACAGGGATTATTCAGGGTGATTCCTCCATCCTATAAGACACATAAATTAATCTGTAAACCAAGAAATAAGTGTTTTGATCAAATCAAACCCACACAAAAAACCTTAAGAAAATGTTTTTGAATGATTATAACTCCTTTAAAATAAAACAAATACAATACCAACAGAAGTTCTTATATTTTTGATTTAAGAACTGTAGAAAACGATTAAGGTGAGAGTAATAGGAAAGGGAGTGACTGTCATTTTTCTTTTTCTTTTTTCCTGAAAGGAAAATGAAGGATAATGTTGTTTTGTGTTTTTGTATGGAACTTGTATCCACCCAAAGACTGTATATAAAAGATGGCAGTATACTCCTCACTATACCAGGTTGCAGTAGCAGAGTTTCACTCGAGCTACACCACCAGCATTAATTAGTATTTAATATAAGAGTAAACTGTGGTGAAGTGTGTTGGTGTCACTCAACAGCTCCTACATTGATGCTGTTATACTGTTTAACACTTGTTTGGAGCTTTTTTGCACACAAGGTCTTGTAAATCAACTCCGTCGATGCTATTTCATTATCTTCCTCACACTGAAGGTTGTTTATTCTTTTATTACCTGCTATCAGTTTATTGGTCTGTACTGGCCTGTATCTTAAGCCAGGGTATCTATTTGAATTGAAAATGCAAAATGCTCATGTTGAGGCTTCATAAGAGGACTTTATGAACAAACGGGCGATGTCCTGGTGGCTACCACATCTTTTATGTGTGTGACTGCATCATCGCTGCATGTGATGGCAAGCCACGCATAGTAAGCTCCACACCTCACCACTAGTTGCTTCACTTAGCAGTCACTACTTTAAATATATTCTACTTATTGTCCAATATATTGTTTCTTTATTCAGTTTACAATAATAACAATATTAACACTGCAAGATCAAAGTTCTGTTTCATGCTATATTAATACAGCTTTCTTTCTTTGAGTTACCTGGGGGTTCGGCTTCTCCTTCCTGGTTGGCAAAAGGTGTGGAAAAGGGCTAGGGCAATTACTATTAGTTATTGAGGCTTTTTATTGATTAATGGGGCTTTTTTCTGGAAGCAAAAAGTAAGGTACACCTCCACCCCATTATCTTTCTATCCCTTCACAGGCCCTCAGTTCATCACATTTTTATTTCACCTTGAGACAAAACAAGGAGATGTCAACATTCAAAACTTTTGTTAACAACCTGATGTATGTCGTTTTCTAAGGTAAACTCCTGGAAGTATCCTGGGGCGGCTGACGATGCCCTCACTGCCTGCCACATCTGGTAGCCTGAGCCTCCTGCGTAACGGCTCAGTGAACCTGGTTTGTGGTTATAGTTGCGGAAGACAAAAGCCTTAGGGCTAGTACCCCAGTTTACCACTGTGCTGACTGCAGAAACCTGAGCAGATACCAACAAAACCAATTGTTAAAGCTGTGCAAGCTCCGGTTCTTAAGCTGGAATCAAAACATGGAGTCTCACCACAGCGGGGTGCTCTAATACAGCAGCTTGGAAGTCCTTATTATTGGTGTTCTGTGACAGTGCAGTGTTCTTACCTTGGGACTGAAGAAATCTCTGGCTGTTTTAATAAGTACTCTATCACCTAGCTTCTCTCTAATGAGGATGAAAACAAACAGTGTCTTATTAACTTGTTAGAAATTCACTCCTTTGAAGGACTGAAGCACATTTAATGTGTCTCTTATATGCAAACCGGAGTATGGTCTCCCAGGTCTCAGTGTTATAGTAAGAATGGCTCCAGCCCATCTTCACAGTACCAACCAGTGGGTTTTGCCGGAACACTTCAGAACCAAAACGACGATACATGTCAGCACACTCTTCTATAGAGAAACGGGCCAAACCCAACATGAAGGCTAGGACAGCACCTTCAACAAACAGATGCAGAGACATACATTTACATCTACAGTAGAGTTGTAGATTCAGACAGGCATGCATTAAGACGTTAGTCTCAGTTTACTATTTGTCACCTGTGCTCGCTCCGCAGATGTAGTCAAACAGCTGGTGGATCTTTTTGCCTGTTTGATCCTCCAATAGTTTTAATATCTGAAGTGGCACAACACCTCTGAAAAATACAAAGAAAAAAGAAAACGTAAAACCCCCAGAAATATGAACACATTAGCTTAGTCATACACAGAACCAGCGGATACCATCAGACACAGCTTTAACCCTTAGCTTAAACCCATTTTGACATTTGACAGCAGTAAAAACACAATAAATGTATTTGATTGATTTTTCCCAGAGTGACACAAGAAATGTGCTTCAAATTTCTGTACACAGAGGCCATCCCAGGCCAGACTTCAACTATGTGTATTCAGATGGATTTTAGACGCACTGACGTGGCTCAAATCAATGAAAAAGGTGGTAGTCAAGGACTGCCTGTGATCCACAGTCCAAGGATATACATGCTAAGTTAATTGGTAATTCAGAATTGACCACTGATGTTAGTTAGTTAAAATGCTTCATGTATACTGAATAAAATGCTCCATGTAGTTGTGTAGTGTAGTTAAAGTTGTTTTGAGTACTTAATAATCTATTTTTTCTTACACTTACCTTGTTCCACCACCATCAATTGAGAGCACTCTTATGCCACGGCCTTTGACTGGATCTGCATATCCAATTAGAGCCAAAGTTTCTCTTAAGGCAGCCTGAAGTTCCTGGTTATGTTTATAGTCCTTCCGTTGCTTCAGCATTTTAAATGCAATTTTCTCCTGAAAACAAAACCATGTTTTAAATTTAATGAGGTTAAAACAACTGTTAAACATTAGTATTTGTGTTTAATTCTCAACAGACCTTCCAGATTAGGGCTTTGCATGAAGGGTAGTGGATAAGGTGTTCATTGAGTGCTTCTACACAGTCAGTCAGAGCTTCTGGAGTAGAAGCCAGTCTCATGCTATCAGTAAACCAACATGTCATTTCCTCTGCTTGCTTCCTATTCAAGACAAGCTGACAACATACAAGCAGAATCACACGAAAGTTAATGTTTGTTTATTTTAGCCCCTTTTAGCCTAGAGTTTTATCTTACTTAGTTCCTTGGGGCATTAACTGGGAATTAATGAAAATGTTACTTCAACTCACCTTTTTATTTAATACTGCCTTTGGGGCAGAGACGGCAGTTTTGGAGTTGTTGTTTCGATAAACACCCAGCAGTTCTGGAATGGTACTTGTGGGGTTGCAAAGGTAGTCCATAAAAGATACACCCTTCAGTCTCTTGGGGGACTTTTGGGATTCAGTGTCCTCATTCAATCCACTTTGACCCTTGAAATACTGATTGATGTGTCTGGATGTTTGGAAATCGTTCTCACTGATTTTAGTTGTATTACAGGTGCTGTGGAAACAGCCTCCAGCTCCTGGGATGATAGATTCTTCTTGCTTCAGCTGTGAACTGGCACTGTGAGTTTGTGAGGTAGATTGTGTTAAAAGGTGTTTCTTGTAAGTCCAATCCTTCTCTATGAGAAGGTGTTCTTTCCTATTCTGAGCTTCATCTGTTACTTTGGCACCAAAGTATTTATTAATGTGTCTTGCAAAGTAAATGTATCCTTCCTCCCAGGTACCAGAGTTACTGTTGGGTTCCAGTGCTGCCTGTTCACCACTCAGCTTTACTTGAGACTGTTTACCTCTGACTTGTATTTTTCTTCTCTTCTGCCTTGTGTTTGCCTCTTTTTTAAGAGGCCCCAAATTCTCCCGTTTTGGAGCTTTTGCCAAACCCTGAGAAAACACTGAGTTAATATGCTGAGCAACATAATTGTAACCCTCGCCAAATCTTGTCGTGAGAGAGCTGATGTGAAATAACTGCAGTCCAGATGTTTCTTGAGTTGAATGACTTGTTACAGAGTCCCATTGTTTGTCCTTACATTTCCTTTGTGTTGTGCCTTTGCTTTCAGCTATGTTTTGCTCTTTGGCTGCTAGCTGACTTTGACTAATCCTCTGTGACCTGCAAGAATCCTCTGGAGTAGACACAACAACACTGGCATTTTCAGACAGACTTAAAACGTCCTTTCTTTTGAAATAAATGTTAATGTGTCTGGACAATTGATTAAATGATTGACCAAGACACCCTCCAACCGAACTTAAAAGAGAATTGTTCTGAGCCTCGTCAAAAATCCCAACCGGCGCTTTGGCTTTGAAGACATCCTTATTAGAAGATGAATAAAAACGCACGGCCTGAGGATGTCTCGCCTCTTCTGTAAAGTCTCTAAGGAAGCGATAAAAGGTAGCGCTTGTATCGCTGTGCTTTACTTTTTCAAAAGTGGCTTTTGTTGCAAACCTGGAAGGTTGAGGAGGTGACAGCTCTAAATATCTATGTAGGTCAAGGCACACTGGTGCTTTAGTCAGACTGTAGTCCTTTCTGAGAAGGTTCATTGTGTATTTATATTTGCAGTATGATTTCAATGTCCTGTTCACACAACATGAACACAACTTTGTGCTCAGGTAGCGACGCATGTTGTCTTGATGAGCAGCAGTCAGTCGAAGCTTAAATATCACTCAGCACTGAGTTAGGCTTCATTGGCATATTCAGCAGGAATCTAGAAAAGTCAACAGAAAAGTAAATTTGAACAACAGCTAAGTCAGCTCTACACAATGATGATGCTCTGTGGATGCAGGAGTGTGTTAAACAAAATGATACCAGACACACGACATTGACGTGTGGAGCTTTAATAGTCATATGTCATCAGAAACTTCCCTAACTATAACTAAAAGAAGTGCAGCTTATGTGAGTTTCATCATTTTTACTTGTAAACCTAATTATGGGAAAGTTCTGACTCAATGGCGATAAGAGATGAAATATTAATACTAGGGATGTTACATAAAATCGAACAAACTATTAGACAGTTTTATTGTATTGATGTTTCCAAAGCTTGTCTGCGCTTATGACATGCACATACACAACTATAAACAACTCTGACTGTACAAACTACAGACATCATGTTTCACAATAGCCTTGTGCCATTCTTTCCTTATGCTATCTCTACAAGAATGTAACATGAAACCTCAGAGCCAGAAAAAAGCATGGCCTATAAATAACTCTCTATGGTGTATCTGTGCTTCCATATCTCCATTTTGACAACACATACATGCCTGTAGTTAATCTCATATCCTTATCAATAATGATCAAAGCATTTATTACCATCTAAAATTAAGTGCGTGCACTGAGGTGGCTACACAAACTGAAAGGCAGACAGCTCGGCTATGCAATAGTCAAACATCAACATGGGTTAAAGTCTTCCACCTAAGCAGGGAAAGGTCATGAATGACAGCAGCGTGTCGGTCCTGTAATCTTGACAGAAAATGTGTTGAAAGCGTACACACTAAAGAATTACCTGAAACATAACACCAAGTTTTTCCTGTCTTCACAATTCCTCTTCGAGCAGAAGCCTGCTCTCTAAAATCCAGAACAGCAGTTTTGACAGACTGTCAGAGTCGCTTTTTTTTTTTTTTTTGCTGTTGTTTTGACACTTGATTCAATCCTTCCTACATGGAGGACTTTAATCTCATTTG